>ML341596.1:0-61051 GCA_005239505.1 Nicotiana paniculata | reverse complement strand
CCACGTAGAATTTTCATATTCAATTCCATTAGAACAATGAGCCAAAATGTATCAATTACATGAGTGTAATTAAATATTATCCAGTACTTCTACTACTCCTATTTGATTCAAAAGTTTGTAAAGAAAACACTCACTCCAACTCTTTAATCGTAAAATGATACTTGATTACAACTCAATTTCTTAAAATACATTCACTAGACTGACTCAGGAAGAATACAATTCAAGTACTTGACTAGGGTAGTGTCACGACCCAATTCCCTCCATTGGGTATCGTGATGGCACCTAGTCTTAGGGACTAGTTAAGCCTAGCAGTTACTGAATAGCAACAATAAAAAAAAGGAAACTAAACGTCTTCATATAGAATCTCAACAGAATATACAAACTTTCCCAAAACCGGTAGTACAAGTCATAAGCTCTACGAATCTTCTACAACTTCTAAGTACAACTGTTTGGAAATAGATACAACAGCGTATGAATAATAAATACAAATAAGGTGAATCTGACGCCTACAAACGCAGCAGCAGGTTACCTTGAGTCTCCTCGGCAATCATCCACACAGCTACTATAATATGAACCTGGATCTGCACACAAAAATGTGCAGAATTGTAGTATGAGCACACCACAGCGGTGCCCAGTAAGTACCAAGACTAACCTCGGTGAAGTAGTGACGAGGACTATTCAAGACACCACTGGTCTACAAGATAAATAACATGAATGTAGAAATAACCGAACGTTACATCTATCTAAGACTTCACGGAATAATTTACAACAATGACAATATAAAGCGGAAGGAAATTACAGAAATCAATCACAAAACAGCACAAAAATACACCCAAAGATGGACAACAAAACAAGCCAAATTGAAAGAAAACACAATACAATAGAGAACACCAATAACTCAACTTAAATGTTGGTTTGTTCACATTGGGCCTTAGCCATTAAAATCCATAACTGGTAGAAATCTTTAAACAGCAGTGCATAAGAAAATTTTTGAAAATAAAATCATTTTAGTATGGAAGAGTGTCCTTTGAAAACATACTTTCTCCAAAAGTAGATATAAGTATATTTAATAGAGAGAATTACGTAAAACATAGTTTCTTTCAAAATACGAAACTTCCCAAAGATGCTTTCCCAATAAATGACTTCCAAATATCATTTTAGGCAAGGCTAGTGCTTTTCAAATATACCTTCGATGTAAAGTCATTCAAATATAATCATTTCAAAACCATTGCTTTTTCAATAATATTTTTCAATAAAATCCCTTGATCAAAATCTCCTCAAGATTTATCTAACGGAACTCAGTCCGTAACTCAGAAATTTGTCATGCAGCCGGGAGATATATCAAATCTTTTCAATAAATGCGGTGAGAGATCAGTAGGAATATCCAAATTTAAAATAATAGAATAAAATGCAAAGACAAGTGCACGGCATCACCCTTCGTGCTTTTACTCCCATCCTCACCAAAACAAGTGCACGGCATCACCCTGTGTGCTTTACTCTAATCCTTACCAAAACAAGTGTACGGCATCACCCTTCGTGCTTTTACTCTAGTCCTCACAATAAATAAATAAAAACGGCACGGCATTATCCTTCGTGCTTAAATAAAATAAACATGGCACGGTATTATCCTTCGTGCTTAAATAAATAAACATGGCACAGCAATATCCTTCGTGCTTAAATAAAATAAACATGGTACGGCATTATCCTTCGTGCTTAAATTAAATAAACATGGCACGGCATCACCCTTCGTGCTTTACACTCTTCCTCACAATGCAACAAATAAATACACGGGATCGCCCTTTGTGCTTTACACTCTTCCTCACAGTTCAACAAATAAATACACGGCATCACCCTTCGTGCTTTACACTCTTCCTCACCCAAACAATATCAAGAACAAAAATTTGGGAAGGAACATCAACAATATGAACCATAAATCACAACATCCCGGCAAGGGAGTCAACAATACAAATAATATCATTAGCAGCATAAACAATAATACAAACCATAACATCCCGGCAAGGGAGTCAACAAGGCAAACAACATCATCACTATGGAATAATAAGAGAAACCACACGATCCCGGTAAGGGAAACAACTATAAACAATCTCACCTAAATAGTTAACTTCAAGGAATAAACTCAACTTAAACAAGGCCTAGTAATAGGCAACATCAAGGAAATACCAATGACATAAATCTCTATCAATTAGACCTAAGTAGCACTTAAGGGAATAGTCATATAAATTACGATTTAAGACTCACGGGCATGCTTGACTCCAATGAATAGATGTTCCAACTACGGCTAGTCAACTATAAGGCTAGATGACACTAATTATAGTCAATTAGGCAAGCTAGGAGTAAAGTATAGCATGATGATAAGAGAAGTAGAATATTCAGGTAAGTCAAGTAAGTTCAAATAGCCAACGAAGGAATCCAAAAAAACGAGAAATTCTAATTTAAACAGGAAGGGATGAAATTAACAACCAAGGATTCAAATGTAACAATTACAAATCATACACATGTAATATAAGAATCTACGAATCCTAAAAGTCTAATCTAATTGCAAATAAGTCCGAGTACACACTCGTCACCTCGCATACTCGGACTACAATCAACAAGGATGACTCAATCCTAAGGGGTAGTTCCCCCACACAAGGTTAGCCAAGATACTTACCTCAAAGACGACAACCCGGTACTCAAAAATAGACTTCTCGGGAGGGAAGGCCTCCGGACGGCTCAAAATCAACTAAAACAACTTCAAAATACATATAAAACGTATAAGGAACTATTCCGAATAATAAAGTCTCAATCTTTACAAAATTATAAAAATCGACCCAAAAGTTGACCCCCAGGCCCGCACCTCGGAACCTGATAAATTTTACAAATTCCGATTACCCATTCCAATACGAGTTCACCCATACTAAATTTATCCAAATCCGATAACATTTGGTCATTCAAATCATGAATTTTCATTTTTGAAGCTTTCTTTCAAAACCCACAATTCCCTCAACCCAAAACACAAATTAAATGATAAAAACAAGAACTAATTCATGAAATATAATTAATTATAGTGGAAGAACACTTACCCATTCGATTTGTGTGAAACAACCCTTCAAAAATCGCCAAGAACAGAGCTCTAGAAGTCAAAATATGATAATAATGGCCTAACTCTTGATTTTGGAATATAATCAGTCTGCCAAGATTTTAAGGCATCGCGATCGCGGATTAAAAGATGCGATCGCATAGAGGAAATAATGTTGCTGGCCAGAAAGGTTCTATGTGATCGCGAATAGGTAGATGCGATCGCATAGTAGGAAGTAGGGTCACTTCTCATTTAATACTATGCGATCGCGAGCAAGTAAACACGATCGCACTGTAGGGAATTTTAGACTTCTGCGATCGCGGACCTGCTTGAGCGAACGCATTGAATAAAAATCTGGGCAGGTTAAATGACACTATGCAATCGCGACCACTACTATGCGATCGCATAGAAGGAAACCAGAAGGTAGCATCAGGAGTGGGAAAATGAGGAAAATCGATCTGAAACCTATCCGAAACACACCCGAGGCCCGCCGGGACCCCGTCTAAATGCACGAACAAGCCTTATAACCTAACACAAACTCGCTCGAGGTTTCAAACCACATAAACAACACTAAAACGATGAATCAAACCCAAAAATCAATGAAATTGCTCAAAACTTCTTTAAACATCAATTTTTTGCATTTTTGACCCGAATCATGTCAAACCAAGTCCGTTTATTACCAAACTTCACTGATAACACATATAAATCATATCGAACCTGTACCAGGCTCCGAAACCAAGATACAAGCCCGATACCACAGGTTTCACATCAAATTTCATTTTCAAAAACCTTTATATTTTTCAGAAAAGAATTTTCTTTAAAAAAATCATTTCTCGGACTTGGGACCTCAGAATTTGATTCCGGGCATACGCCCAAGTCCCATATTTTCCTACGAACCCTCCGAGACCGTCAAATCACAGGTCTGGGTCCGTTTACCAAAAACATTGACTGAAGTCAACTTTATTCAAATTTCTAATACACAATTATCATTTTTATCAGTTTTTCACATAAAGACTTCCTGGCTACGCGCCCGGGCTACGCACGCATATCGTGGTGAGATTAAACGAGGTTTTCACGACCTCAGAACACATAATTAGCTAGAAATATACGGGATGACCTTTTGGGTCATCACATCCTCCCCCTCTTAAACAAATGTTCGTCCTCGAACGTGCCAAGATTCACCTTGAACTCATCCAATCACTGATGGTACACTTCTAACACATACCCACGGCTGATCCCAAGTCACCCAAACCCTCATAAACCCGATTATACAATCACAATCGCAATATATCCTTCACATCACCACCGATAAGCCTCATACCTCTACTTCTCACCCTCTACTCATTTACAAAAGACCCGATTCTAAATCCATATCCGGCACTAACCTCAATCAGCTGCATCAACTCATGACTACACCCACAAGGCATGACCACACAACATAGCACATCACACATAAGATCATATAACATTTTTTATCACAATAGCTGCCAGAAACCAACTCGACATTGGCAATTAGCCCCACATCTGAAATAACTCTGTTCCAAACCCCATAATACTGATAATGATGCAATAAAAATGAAGACTTATTTATTAAACATCCAAGTCACCAGCCACAACTGACACCACCGGACACACATCCCGCAAACTAAATTAAAGAAACACATAATGAAATGACTGAATATGAAAATAGAAACATATAAAGGAACTATCAAACAAGCTCATAGGCGTCACTCTCTATCCATACTGACTTACCAAAAGCAATATAACAAGTAAAAAGCAAAGCGTATGAAAAAATCACAAGGATTACATCCTGATAAAATTTCCACTGCGGTACTCAGCTGTCACGACCCCAAAACCTAAATCGGCTGTGATGGCGCCTATCGTGGAACTAGGCTATCCAATAACAACATGTTTACAATTTCTTTCAAAATCCCAATCCAATTTCAAGCATTTCATAAAATATACAGAGTTTACTAAATACATTAGGCCAATAAATGGTGCAACCAACCCCAAAACCCGGAGCCAACATGTCATGAGGATCTAAGAAAAATAAGCCAAAGGTATACTATTATAATAAAAAAAAACCCGAATAAATATCTAGATACAACAAGAAGGGAAAACAGAGATGCTGCGGACGTTGAAGAGTTACCTCTATATCCCGCACTCCGGCTCCGCACAGAAAAGATAGCTAATGCTCGGTATCTGCACCTGAATCTGCACACAGGGGTGCAGGGAGTAATGTGAGTACGCCAACTCAGCAGTAATGAAAATAAATTAAATCTAAGTGGTAAGGAAACACATAAAAATCAATGTCATCAATTCACAATATGCACAACCTTACCTTGCAACAGTATAAACATAGATATATGAAATCGTCATGCCTTAAAACAAACCTCAGAAAAGTCCTTTGCAGAATGTATATTTTTAACAACTTCAAACCGAAAGATTTAGTACGAAAATGAAATGAATCAAATAGAGGCCCCTCGGGCAAAACATATTTCATAAGTTCAGAGTGAAAGTAGTAATCATAAGTAGCCCATCGGGCAAAACATGTATCATAAACAGCCCATCGGGCATGTCTTACAGTCACTCATAATCAGCCCCTCGGGTATACCTCATCATCACTCGTAATCAGTCACTCAGCACCTCACAGTCACTCATGCCTCCCAATCACTCGGCACTCGGTGCGCCCACTGGGGGTGTGTGCAGACTCCGGAGGGGCTCCTTCAGCCCAAGCGCTAATATCAATCCACCTCGTGGCGTATCAGATCCTCACAATCAGGACCTCGGCCTCACTCAGCAGAACCTCTCAAAAAGCCCCTCGGGAAAATCAGTAAAACAGGGTACTCAACCCAAAAAATCGTATTTTTAAATCTCAAGTGGTGTAATCAGGCTGAGTTTCCAAAACAGTAAGAACAATGTCACTGAGTGAAATCATCAATAAATAGTGAGGAAAACAGCAGTAAAAAGCCCCCAAGGGGTCTAAACAGATCGGCATGAGTCCCCAAACACGGCCTATAGCCCAAATATTTCAACAATCTTTAGAACATAAGTTAACATAAGGTTTTGAGTAAAATATGCAACTCATTAGTTGCCGCGGGGTGGACCTAGTCCAATCCAAAAATCAGTGCGCGCCACATAATCGTCATCTGACATGTGCGCCATTCTAAAATCAATGAGAAATAGGTAGTCCGGGGTTTCATACCCTCAGGACAAGATTTATAACCATTACTTACCTCTACCGGGCCACAACTCTAGTCCTCTATGCTCTTGCCCCTCAAATTGGCTCCTGCTTGCTCCGAATCTAGCCAAAACCAGTTTAACATCATTAATATATACTAAAGGAACACAACCCAATCGAAAACTATCAAATTATACAAGAATCTCGAAATTCGGAAAAACCCGAGCCCTGGGCCCACGTCTCGGAATTCGATAAATTTTACATCACTAGAAACCTCTTCCTCCCATGATTCTACACATACCAAAAACACCAATATCGGACCACAATTGCCTACCCAAATTGCCAAAAGAATTTTCCAATCCTCCACCCATTTCTCCCAACCTTTTCCTACTTTAATCCTTCAATTTACAAGCCTAATCCGAACAAAATAGCATAGAAACTACTTTAACACCACGGGAACTTACCTTCACTGAAGAACCACGAATTTTATCTTCAATTTGCTTTCTAAAGAGCTCCAACTGCATGTAGCAATGGTGAAATGAATAAAATTTCACGGAGGTCTCTTTTATATTGTTCTGCCCAGCAATTCCGCACCTGCGGACATTTAATCATACCTGCAGTCCCAGGTGCGCAGTTGTGAAATCCCACTAACGGACCAATTCTCGCACCTGCGGCCACTTCTCCGCACCTGCGGCTTCGCAGGTGCGACAATCTCTTCGCACCTGCGGATTTCCCCTGCCTAGACTCCTTTCGCACTTTCATGGCCTTTCGCGCCTGCGACATCGCATCTGCGGCTACCCTTCCGCAGGTGCGGCCAACACCAGAAACTTACACCAACAGCTATTTGCTGCAATTTTCTAAGTTCAAAACTTCGCCAACCATCCGAAATCAATCTCGAGCCCCTCGGGGCCCCAACCAAACATACCAACACACCCCATAGCATTATTCCAACTTAGTAGAGCCTTCGAAACACCAAAAACAACATGAAAACACCTAAATTACATAAAATTCAAGCCTATGAACTTTGAAACTTCCAAATTTTGCCAACTACCCCGAAACCAATCGAAACACCTCCGATTGACCTGAAATTTTGCACACATACCCAAAATGACATTATGGACCTGCTCCAACTTTCGAAATCCCATCCCGACCCCTATATCCTATTTTCCACTGCCTACCGAAAATCGCCAAAAACTAACTTTTGCCAATTCAAGCCTAATTCTACACCGGACATCAAAAATTCATTCCGAACATACTCCTAAGTCCCAAATCACCTAGCAAAGCTATCTGAGCCATAAAATCTGCATTCTGAGGTCATTCACCAATAAGTCAACTCTCAGTTGACTTTCTCAACTATTAGGCTACTTTAAGAGACTAAATTCCTCAATTCTCACCATGACCACTCCGGACCCAAACCAACTGACCCAACACAACAAAAATAGGCTAGAAATAGATGACAAATGCAGAAATGGGGGAAACGGGGTAAATCTCACAGAACGACCGGCCGGATCGTTACATCCTCCTCCTCTTAAACAAATGTTCGTCCTCGAACGGGTCTAGAAAGTGAGGATATATGTCCCGCATCTCCCGCTCGATCTCCTAGGTGGAATCCTCCACAGGCTGCCCTTTCCACTGAACCTTCACTGAAACTATATCCTTAGACCTCAGCTTTCTGACCTGCCGACCCAAAATAGCCACTGGCTCTACCTCATATGACATATCACCCTCGAGCTAAAACATGCTAAAGTCCAAAACATGAGACGGGTCACGAACATACTTACGGAGCATCGAAACATGGAATATCGAATGTATACTCGATAAACTGGGAGGCATAGCAACCCTATAAGCCACCTCCCCCTGAAGCACCTCAAATGGCCCAATGAACCTGGGAATCAGCTTCCCCCTCTTCCCTAATCTCATAACACCCTTCATGGAAGACATCTTCAGCAACACCTTATCCCCAACCATGAAAGACACATCTCGGACCTTCCGGTCCGCATAACTCTTCTGCCTAGACTGCGTCGTGCGAAGCCGCTCCTGAATCAACTTCGTCTTACCCAACGCATCCTGAACCAAGTATGTGCCCAATATCCTAGCCTCGCCCGGCTCAAACCAACCAACCGTAGATCTGCACCTCCTTCCATATAAAGCCTCATACGGAGCCATCTGGATACTCGACTGATAGCTGTTATTATATGCAAACTCCGCTAGTGACAGAAACAGGTCCCATGAACCACCAAAGTCAATCACACAAGCACGCAACATATCCTCCAAAATCTGAATGGTACGTTACGACTGCCCGTCGGTCTGAGGATGAAACGATGTGCTCAACTCAACCTGAGTACCCAACTCTCTCTGTACGGCTCTCCAAATCTGAGATGTGAACTGAGTACCTCTGTCGGAAATGATAGAAACTGGAACCCCATGCAATTGGACAATCTCCCTGATATAAATCTAAGCTAACCTCTCCAAGGAATAAGTAGTGTGCGGACTTGGTCAACCGATCCACAATAACCCATATAGCATCAAACCTCCTCGAAGTCCGTGGGAGTCCAACTACGAAGTTCATGGTGATCCGCTCCCACTTCCACTCCGGAATATCAAACCTCTGAAGCAATCCACCTGGTCTCTGGTGCTCATACTTGACCTGCTGGCAGTTGAGACACCGAGCCACAAACTCAATAATATCTTTCTTCATCTGCCTCCACCAATAATGCTGCCTCAAATTCTGATACATCTTTGCGACACCCGGGTGGATGGAATACCAAAAACTATGGGCCTCAGCTAGAATCAAATCTCGAAGCCAGTCTACATTGGGCAAGAAAATTCGGCCCTTCATCCTCATGACCCCATCATCACCAATAACCACATCCCTGGCATCACCGCAACAGACCTTGTCCTGAAGAACAAGCAAATGTGAATCATCATACAGTCGTGCTCTAATCTGATCGTAAAGAGAAGACCTGGAGGCTACACAAGACAACACCTGAGGGGGCTCTAATAGATCCAATATCACCAACTGATCCGCTAAGGCTTGAACATCAAGGGCTAATGTCCGCTCTGGTACTGGAAGGTAGGCTAGACTCCCCAAACTCTCTGCTCTGCGACTCAGGGAATCAGCCACTACATTGGCCTTCCCCAGATGATATAAGATAGTGAGGTCATAATCCTTGAGAAGCTCTAACCATCTCCTCTTACGCAAATTCAAGTCCTTCTGCCTCAGCAGATATTTCCAACTACGATGGTCAGTGAAAATCTCACACTGCACTCCATACAAATAATGCCGCCAAATCTTCAAGGCGTGAACAATGGCAGCTAACTCAAGATCGCGCACTGGATAATTCCTGTCGTGCACCTTCAACTGTCTAGACGCGTAGGCAATCACCCTACTGTCCTACATCAATACAGCTCCCAAACCAACTCTAGAAGCATCATAATAGACTGTGTAGGAACCCGAACCAGTAGGCAAAACTAGTACCGGAGCTATGGTCAATGTTGACTTGAGCTTCTGAAAGATCTCCTCACACTCATCAGACCATCGGAATGGAGCACCCTTCTGGGTCAATCTGGTCAAAGGCGAAGCAATAGAAGAGAATCCCTCCACAAAGTGACAGTAATATCCCGACAAATCAAGGAAACTCCTAATCTCTGTAGCTGAGGACGGTCTGGGCCAACTCTGCACCGCCTCTATCTTCTTCGGATCAACCTAAATACCCTCACTAGACACCATGTGCCCCAAGAAAGCTACCAAACCAAGCCAAACTCACACTTGGAGAATTTCTCATAAAGTTTCTCCTCCATCAACCTCTGTAACGCAACTCTCAAATGTTGAGCATGCTCTTCCTGGCTACGAGAATAAATCAGGATGTCATCAATGAACACAATAACGAAAGAATCAAGGTAAGGTTGAAACACGTTGTTCATCAATTGCATGAATGTAGCTGGGGCATTAGTCAGCCCAAATGACATGACCAAGAACTCATAATGACCATATCTGGTCCTGAAAGCACTCTTCGGAATGTCAGAATCCTGAATCTTCAACTGATGATACCCAGATCTCAAGTCAATCTTGGAAAACACTATGGCTCCCTGAAGCTGGTCAAACAAATCATCAATACGGGGCAAGGGATACCAGTTCTTCACCGTAACTCTGTTCAGCTGCCGATAATCAATACACATACGCATGGACCCATCCTTCTTCTTCACGAAAACCACTAGTGCACCCCAAGGTGACACACTAGGCCGAATGAACCCCTTATCCAGGAGTTCCTGAAGCTGCTCCTTCAATTCCTTTAGCTCAACTAGTGCCATACGATAAGGTGGAATAGAAATAGGATGGGTGCCTGACACCAAGTCAATACCAAAATCAATGTCCCTGTCATGTGACATGCCTGGTAGGTCTGCAGGAAACACATCCGGAAAGTCACGGACCACAGGAACTGAATCAATAGCGGGAGTCTCACCATTGACATCCCTAACAAAGGCCAAATAAGATAAACACCCTTTCTCAACCATGTGTTGAGCCTTCAATAGGAAATCACCCTGCTAGGCATATACTCAGAAGAACCTCTCCACTAAACCCTCGGACACCCTGGCATAGCTAAGGTCACGGTCTTAGCGTGACAATCAAGAACAGCGTGGCACGGAGATAACCAATCCATGCCCAATATCACATCAAAATCGACCATGCTGAGTAACAGTAGGTCCACTCGGGTCTCCAGACCCCCAATAGATATCAGGCACGACCGATACACACTGTCCACAACAACAGTATCGCCCATCGAAGTCGACACATGAACAGAGGTGACTAGAGACTCACGGGGCACATCCAGAAAATGGGCAAAATATGAAGAAACATAGGAATATGTAGAACCAGGGTCAAAAAAAGCCAAAGCATCTCGGCAACATACTGAGACAATACCTGCGATCACGGCATCTGAGGCCATATCATTTGGCCTGGCTGGAAATGCATACATACGAGCTTGACCTCCCCCTGCTCGACCTCCCCCTCTAGGGCGGCCTCTGGCTGATTGACTACCACCCCTGGCTGCCTGGGCGGGTGGTGAAATAACTGGATCTGAAGTCGAGGGCTGGCCCCTCTACTGAGAAGAACCACCGGGATGGCGGGGACATTGCCTCCACACGTTCCCAAACTCTCCACACTCAAAACAACTCCCTGGAGCTAGAGGCGGGGACTGATAGAAACCCCTAGCACCCAAACAACCACTGGAAGACTCATGCATAGGAGAACTCTGAATTGGGGTGCTCGAGCTGCACTCTGAGCTGGGAGGGAACGCAATGAAGTACGGCCTGACTGAGAACCACGGGGACCATGCCCCGAAGATGCACCACTATACGCTGGGCGGGCTGACTGAGGAGGCCTGAATGAACGGCCCCTACCCTGCTGAAACTTCCCCTAAAAGGAGCACCACTAGAAGTGCCCGAACCACGAGGCATCTTGGCCTCCCTCTCTTCCCCCTCCTGGCGATGAACGGACTCAATATCTCGAGCTATGTCAACAACCTGCTCGAATGAAGCACCCGATACTCTCTCCCGAGTCATAAATAGCCGGAGCTGATAAGAAGGACCATCTACAAACCTCCTCACCCTTTCCCTATCAGTAGGGACAATCTCAGAAGCATGCCTAGCCAACTTGGAAAACCTCATCTCGTACTGAGTAACTGATAACTCTCCCTAGCACAGCAGCTCAAACTGCCTGCGTTGCTGCTTTCTGCGGGACTGACGAACATAATTCTCAAAAAAGATCGTGGAGAACTGCTGCTAGGCGAGAGGTGCTGAACCAACCGGCCTACGCCTCTCGAATGACTCCCACCAAGTAAAGGCAGCACCCGCAAACTGAAATGTAACAAATGAGACTCCACTGGTCTCCAAAATATTCGCAGTACGTAGTATTCTCTGGCACTTATCTAGAAACCCCTGGGCATCCTCGCCCTCTGTATCGCTGAAAGTCGGAGGCTGAAGTCTGTTGAACCTCTCCAACCTGCGTGCTCATCCTCAGGCATACATAATCCTGGACCGGAGTAACTGGCTGAGTTGGGGCTGCTCCCGGTGCCTGAATACCCCATGCAGCCTGCTCAGATGCCTGGGCAGCTGGAGTCTGATTGCCTCCCCGGGCCTGAGCTGTGGTGGCAGTAGAAGACATGGTGACTGCTTGAGCCAAACTAGTGCACGCTGTCAATATCTGAGACAGGGTCTCCTGAAGACTCGGAATAACCATAGGCACTGCCGGTGCGGGAGCCTGCCCCGCTGGAACACCATCGGCGGGAACCTTATCCTGATCGATACGGGGATCCTGTGGTACTATCCGGGTGTAGCGCGGGTTGGCCCCCTACCTCTACCACGGCCTAGACAATGGCCTCGACCTCTCGCTGGTCTAGCTGGCGCCTGGTCACTCTGATCGGCATGGCGTGTCCTCACCATATGTGAGAGAATGAAACAACGTAAGTTCAGATTTCAAGAATCAATAGATTAGCACGAAAGAGTTCAAGAAAGATAGAAATGTTTCCTAAAAGTTTGGCAGCCTCTCAATGATAAGTACAGACGTCTCCGTACCGATCCGAAAGACTCTACTAAACCTACTCATGACCGTTGAGTCCTATGTAGCCTAGGCTCTGATACCAAACTATCACGACCCCAAAACCTAAACCGGTTGTGATGGCGCCTATCGTGGAACTAGGCTAGCCAATAACCACATGTTTATAATTTCTTTCAAAATCCCAATCCAATTTCAAGCATTTCATAAAATATACAGAGTTTACTAAATACATTAGGCCAATAAATGGTGCAACCAACCCCAAAACCCGGAGCCAACATGTCATGAGCATCTAAGATAAATAAGCCAAAGGTATACTATTATAATACAAAAACCCCGAATAAATAGCTAGATACAACAAGAAGGGAAAACAGAGATGTTGCGGACGTTGAACAGCTACCTCTATATCCCGAACTTCGGCTCCTCACGAAAAATATAGCTACTGCTCGGTATCTACACACAGGGGTGCAGGGAGTAATGTGAGTACGCCAACTCAGTAGTAATGAAAATAAATCAAGTCTAAGCGGCAAGGAAACACATAAAAATCAATGTCATCAATTCACAATATGCACAGCCTCACTTTGCAACAGTATAAACATAGATATATGAAATCGTCATGCCTTAAAACCAACTTCAGAAAAGTCCTTTGAAGAATGTATATTTTTAGTAACTTCAAACCGAAAGATTTAGTATGAAAATGAATGAATCATATAGAGGCCCCTCGGGAAAAACATATTTCATAAGTTCAGAGTGAAAGTAGTAAAATTATAACTAGCCCGTCGGGCAAAACATGTATCATAATTAGCCCCTCGGGCATGCCTCACAGTCACTCATAAGAAGCCCTTCGGGCATACCTCACCATCACTCGTAATCAGTCACTCAGCACCTCACAGTCACTCATGCCTCCCAAGCACTCGGCACTCGGCTCACTGGGGGTGTGTGCAGACACCGGAGGGGCTCCTTCAGCCCAAGCGCTAATATCAATCCATCTCGTGGCGTATCATATCCTCACAATCAGGCCCTCGGTCTCAATCAGCAGAACCTCTCAAAAAGCCCCTCGGGCAAATCAGTAAAATAGGGTACGCGACTCAAAACATCATTTCTTTTAAATCTCAAGTAGTGTAAATCAGGTTGAGTTTCGAAAACAGTAAGCACACTATGACTGAGTTAAATCATCAATAAATGGTGAGGAAAACAACAATAAAAAGACCCCAAGGGGTCTAAACATATCGGCACGAGGCCTCAAACACGGCTTATAGCCCAAATATTGCAACAATCTTTAGAACATAATTTAACATAAGGTTTTGAGTAAAATATGCAACTCATTAGTTGCCGCAGAGTGGACCTAGTCCAATCGAAAAATCAGTGCGCGCCAAATAATCGTCATCCGACATGTGCGCCATTCTAAAATCGGTGAGAAATACGTAGTCCGAGGATTCATACCCTCAATACAAGATTTATAACCATTACTTACCTCTACCGGGCCAGAACTCTAGTCCGCTATGCTCTTGCCCCTCAAATTGCCTCCTGATTGCTCTGAATCTAGCGAAAACCAGCTTAACATCATTAATATATACTAAAGGAACACAACCCAATCGAAAAATATCAAATTATACAAGAATCTCGAAATTCGGCCAAACCCGAGCCCCGAGCCCACATCTCGGAATTTGATAAATTTTACATCACTAGAAACCTCGTCCTCCCACGATTCTACACATACCAAAAACACCCCAATCGGACCATAATTTCCTACCCAAATTGCTAAAAGAGTTTTCCAATCCTCCACCCATTTCTCCCAACGTTTTCCTACTTTAATCCTTCAATTTACAAGCCTAATCCGAACAAAATAGCATAGAAACGACTTTAACAACCCGGGAACTTACCTTCACCGAAGAACCACGAATTTTCTCTTCAATTTGCCTTCTAAAGAGCTCCAACCGCATGCAACGATGGTGAAATGAATAAAATTTGACGGAGGTCTCTTTTATACTGTTCTGCCAGGCAACTCCGCACCTGCGGACCCGCACATGCGGTCTCAGGTGCGCACCTGCACAATCCCACTATCGGACCAATTCCCGCACATGCGGCCACTTCTCCGCACATGCGGCTTTGCAGGTGCGGCCATCTCTTCGCACCTGCGGATTTCCCCTTCCTAGACTCCTTTCTCACCTGCGCATGGCCTTTCGCACCTGCGACATCGCACCTGCGGCTACCCTTCAGCAGGTGCGGCCAACACCAGAAACTTACACCAGCAGCCATTTGCTGCAATTTTCCAAGTTCAAAACTTCGCCAACAATCCGAAATCAATCTCGCGCCCCTCTGGGCCCCAACCAAACATACCAACACACCCCATAGCATTATTCCAATTTATTCAATCCTTCGAAACACCAAAAACAACATGAAAACACCAAAATTACATCAAATCAAGCATATGAACTTTGAAACTTCCAAATTTTGCCAACTACGCTGAAACCAACTGAAACACCTCCGATTGACCTAAAATTTTGCACACATACCCAAAATGACATTACGGACCTGCTCCAACTTCCGGAATCCCATTCCGACCCCGATAGCCTATTTTCCACTGCCGACCAGAAATCGCCAAAAACTAACTTTCACCAATTTAAGCCTAATTCTACACCGGACATCAAAACTTCATTCCGAACACACTCCTAAGTCCCAAATCACCTAACGAAGCTATCCGAGCCATGAAATCTGCATTCTGAGGTCGTTGACCAATAAGTCAATTCTCAGTTGACTTTCTCAACTATTAGGCTATTTTAAGAGACTAAATGCCTTAATTCTCACCATGACCACTCCGGCCCCAAACCAACTGACCCAACACAACAAAAACAGGCTAGCAATACATGACAAATGCAGAGATGGGGAAACAGGGTAAATATCACGGAACGACCGGCCGGATCGTTACATCAGCCCGGTCCAAACATATCAAATCACAAATATCACGAGGACCTCATCCTGAACTCTGAATCACATACCGAAAATATATCATACCAATTGAAATTCCTCCACTAATTAATCTCAGCTGATAAAATCATAACGCTAGCTGATCTCATATCTCGATGGGGTATCAAATCACAACTCGTAAAGAAAATACTGAGGAAAATCACATAAAACTTACCACGAAGAACAACAAGGACTTACTGCCAGTGTCACTATTATCAAGAATGAATAAAACAACGATAGACACGGGCTACTACTCATAGAATCTCCCAACAGGTGTAACCACAAAATGGAGTGCAAAACATGGAATTCACTCATAAATGAAACAACAAATAAGGGAACTCGTCCCGACCAACAGAGCTATAATGAAATACAATCGGTGCCCCCCTGTAACACATCAAAACATCCATGTGTGATAATATCTGGCACATCAGCCTCCGGCCTACTGTATGCAACACATCAACGGGTCGGGCCTCCCCCTCTTAGGCGCCCTCTACTCACCTGAATACCCTGCTACCCCACACCTACCTGAATCCTGGGAATATCTCTCACCTTGTGGCTAACATCTCCACACTGAAAACAATCTCGTTGTTGTCAAGGCTACGGAAAAACACACAATACGAACCCCTTGAGACCCATGAGTACCTGAAATCCCACGCGAAGTTGGTAATGCAAATTGAACTGGTTGACCCACAAAACTTCTACCGTGTCGTACCTTGCCTCCATAATACAGACCAGTAGATTCCGCTAATCTACGAGGCCTCATTGCCTCCCTGAACTCTCTCCCTGATCTCGTCTGCCTCTCGCTCCCGATCCTACATGTTCTCTAACCGGCGAGCGATCCCCACTACCTGCTGAAACGAGGCATCCTACTCTAACTCTCGAGTCCCGCTGAACTGAATATCATGTCTGAATCTCTCAAAGCTCTACGGACTAATATCCTAACTGAAACAACCAAACGAGGTGTATAGCTGGCCAACTCACTGAATCTAACGGCATACTCCAATAGTGACATAGTGCCCTGACGCAACTGCTCAAACTCTGCGCGCCGTACATCCCGAAGGAAATGAGGTGCAACCTCTCTCAAAGCATCTCTGAAAGACTGAATCCATGCAAGTGAAGCTAACTCGGCGAGGTCACCCCAACTGATATACCGCCACCACTGATCCACCCACTACTCTGAACCTGAGACGTGACAAAGAAATCCCGCTCGTCTCCACATTACCCAAAGTACGAAGAATATAGTGATACTCCTACCGGAAACCCTGGGAACCATCTGCCGCCAAAGCACTAAAATATAGAAGGGTGGTACTTCATGTACCTCTCAAGTTCAAGGTATTCTTCCTCCGGTGCTGCTACCCTAACCACGGCTGAACTGAAACCAGATGTCGTGCTGTCATGACAACGGGTACCTAACCAATGTGATCTCGCTACTCTGGAGTGTAGGCCGCGAGAATATGAACTCGTCCCCTGATCTATGGGTGGCCGGTGCACTAGAATCAACCCTGCCTGAGACAACGTACCAATTTACTAAAAACTATGCTCAGGCCCACCGAAAATTCAAGGTAGCAACAGGCACCCCCAGTACCTGTCCCCCCAACTAGAACTACTGGCGACTTATCAACGGTTGCTCTGGTAAGAATCTTAACTGCGGCATGAACTCCTCGTTGGCCTCTGTCTCTGGCCCTTGCGACATTTGCCTCGGGGTAACATCATCAGGAACCGTCGTTCGTGTCCTCACCATCGGTGAGATAATGGAATGATAATTTCAAACTTCAAGATCAATAAACTCACAAGATGGAATGAAGGAAGTGAAATTGTCCTAATAGTTCCGTAGCCTATCGAAGATAAGTACAGACGTCTCTGTACCGATCCACAAGACTCTACTAAACTCGCCTATGACTCGTAGCACCTATGAACCTTGATCAAAATATAATCATTTCAAAATCATTGCTTTTTCAATAATATTTTTCAATAAATTCCCTTGATCAAAATCTCCTCAAGATTTATCTACCGAAACTCAGTCCGTAACTCAGAAATTTGTCATGCAGCACAGGAGATATATCAAATATTGTCAATAAATGCAGTGAGAGATCAGTAGGAATATCCAAATTTAAAACAACGGAGTAAAATGCAAAGACAAGTGCACGGCATCACCCTTCGTGCTTTTACTCTCATCCTCACCAAAACAAGTGCACGGCATCACCGTGCTTTACTCTCATCCTTGCCAAAACAAGTGCACGGCATCACCCTTCGTGCTTTTACTCTCATCCTCACCAAAACAAGTGCACGGCATCACCGTGCTTTACTCTCATCCTTGCCAAAACAAGTGCACGGCATCACCCTTCGTGCTTTTACTCTCATCCTCACCAAAACAAGTGCACGGCATCACCGTGCTTTACTCTCATCCTTGCCAAAACAAGTGCACGGCATCACCCTTCGTGCTTTTACTCTCATCCTCACCAAAACAAGTGCACGGCATCACCGTGCTTTACTCTCATCCTTGCCAAAACAAGTGCACGGCATCACCCTTCGTGCTTTTACTCTCATCCTCACCAAAACAAGTGCACGGCATCACCGTGCTTTACTCTCATCCTTGCCAAAACAAGTGCACGGCATCACCCTTCGTGCTTTTACTCTCATCCTCACAATAAATAAATAAAAACGGCACGGCATTATCCTTCGTGCTTAAATAAAATAAACATGGCACGGAATTATCCTTCGTGCTTAAATAAAATAAACATGGAATGGCATTATCCTTCGTGCGTAAATAAGATAAACATGGCACAGCATTATCCTTAATAAAATAAACATGGCACGGCATCACCCTTCCTACTTTACACTCTTCCTCACAGTGCAACAAATAAATACACGACATCACCTTTCGTGCTTTACACTCTTCCTCACAGTGCAACAAATAAATACACGACATCACCTTTCGTGCTTTACACTCTTCCTCACCCAAACAATATCAAGAATAACAATTTGGCAAGGAACATCAACAATATGAACCATAAATCACAACATTCCGTAGTCAACAATACAAACAATATCATTAACAGCTTAAACAATAATAGAAACCATAACATCCTGACAAGGGAGTCAACAAGGCAAACAACATCATCACAACGGAATAATAAGAGAAACCACACGATCCCGGCAAAGGAAACAACTATAACCAATCTCACCTAAACAGTTAATTTCACGGAATAAACTCAACTTAAACAAGGCCTAGTAATAGGCAACATCAAGGAAATACCAATGACATAAATGTCTAACAATTAGACCAAAGTTGTCACGGCCCAAAAATCCTAAGGTCGTGATGGCACCGGACATCATTGTCAGGCAAACCAAATTATTAATTAATTGAAATAAATTTCCGGTTTTAACATTTATGAAAAATGTTTTCTTTCACTTTATTACATATTAACCAAATAAAAATATGTTAAGAAAAATAATGGTTTAAAGATTGCACTTAAGCAAATATATCACAACACATCCCAGAACCTGGTGTCACAAGTATATGAGCAATTTCTAAGAATTTATACAATCATTAGAAAGCCTATCCGAAATACAAATTGGACAAGAAAATTTAAAAAATAAAAATCAATACAGTATGAGGGAGACTTTGTCAGCTGCGAATCGCCTCCGGATGATGCAGCTCGCCTAAGTCTCCGAATCCTCCACATTGCTATGAAAGTACTTGTGCAACAAAATGCACAGCAAGTGTAGCATGAGTACAAAAATAACGTGTACTCAGTAAGTCGCCCGCCTAACCTCAGAGAGGTAGTGACGACAGGTTAAATTAGACACTTGCTAAAGGTCAATTTAGAATATTTAAGTATGACACTAAGCATGATTATCATAGGCAATTTATTAAAATCAGGATAAAGTATTTTCAACTCTGTTCACGTTTAACACTTTACATCTTCGTCATATTAATAACAATTAATCAACATGGGTGATTTAATCAAATAAAAATAAATCGACGGGAAGTAAATCTTTTTCCAAAATCTTTTTAATAACTTTAAATCTCTGCCATTTCAGTTGATAACGTAATATTTCAGGCCAGTAATCAGGCAAACTCATAGCAACTACGCAGTAAATATTATGCGAAAGCAATGGCGAGTGTCGAACATCGTGGACCAACAATAATAAACTGTGCATTGTCGAAGGGTCGAAAGGCTCGAACCATAGATGCATCTATCTGCCCCGCTCGCGAATCGATCATACGACGCGGTTAAACATAATAAGGCTAGCCTGCTCGCGAATCATACCTGCGACTCAGGTGCTCATATGAATACACACAAATACAGGGTCATCCTGCTCGCGAATCATACATGTGACTCAGGCACCCAAAGTTACACAT
Organism: Nicotiana paniculata; assembly: GCA_005239505.1. Taxonomy (NCBI): domain Eukaryota; kingdom Viridiplantae; phylum Streptophyta; class Magnoliopsida; order Solanales; family Solanaceae; genus Nicotiana; species Nicotiana paniculata. The sequence continues at coordinate 40,905 of ML341596.1, read as the reverse complement.
ATCCACATAATAAATCCGTATTTTATCAAGAAAGCGGTTTTTCTCAGGAAAGTGGTAAAATTCTTCTTAAAGGAACATGAAATATAGCTTTTAAATCTTTTTTTTGAAACTCATTTGTCAAGTTTAATGATATTCCCTAATACAACCCTACCAGGTACACAAATATCCACAGAGGAATCAATTCTCTTTCTAGATGATTAACAAGATGAACTCTAGTCTTCTTTTATATATTCAATTACGATTTCGATTATATTAGCAGTTTAAAATTACAGGCAGGATCACAAAGTACAACACACAAGGCATGCTAGTGGGTCCTAGACTACCCAAACAAGGCATAATAGTAGTTGCGCACGTACTCCCGTCACCTCGTGCGTACGTAGCCCCCGAAGATAATAGCATATACTTAATTAATTCACCTAGGGGGACAATTCCCCCTCACAAAGTTAGAAAGGAGACTTACCTCGCTACGAGATTCCATAATCGGCGTCCAAGCCCTTCCGATGACTCCAAACGGACGCACAACGCCCCAAAACTATCCAAACAACGACAACCCAATGAATATATACTCTAATATTTGCAAGTATTCCAAATTACATAATTTCCCAACCCCGCTTAGTAAAATGACCAAAATGCCCTTGGGCCCACGTGCCCGGAATCCAAAAAACTTCGAAGATATATTCTACCCATAGCCTTTCTAACTCAAATATACAATTTACTCAAATATTCATGCTCAATTCGTGGCTAAAAATCCAATTTTCCATTTTCTAGGTTTCTTCAATATTTCCCAAATTCCTACCAATTTCCATGCATATAATCTTGTATTTAACTTAGAGGCATGAAAGAGTTACTTACCTTGACATTGCATGAAGGAATCCTCTCTTTGAAGCCTCCCAAAATCGCCTAAGCCCATGAAAAAATGAAGACAAATGAACCAAAATCCTTGTTTTAAAACATTCTGCCCAGGCCGATTTCCGCACATGCGGGCCCCTTATTGCACCTGCGCTTCCGCAGGTGCGCCCAAATCTTCCGCACCTACGGCCTCCTTGGCTCCGGCCCAAAATCGCACCTGCGGTGCCCTTAGCCGAACCTGCGGCCAAAACCTGCAGGTGCGGTTACACCAGATGACAGCAACCTTCAACTTTCTTCAACTTCAATTATTGATCCGTTAACCACCCGGAATCCACCCGAGGCCCCCGGGACCCTGTCCAATTATACCAACCTGTTCCAAAACATAATGCAAACTTGATCGAGGCCTCAAATCACATCAAACAACATCGAAACCTCGAATCGCACCCAAATCCCAACTTTATGAACTTAGAAATTTCCAACTTCTACATCCGATGCCGAAACCTATCAAATCACGTCCGATTGACCTCAAATTTTGCGCACAAGTCATATTCAACATTACGCACCTGCGCCAATTTCTGGAATCGCGTTCCGACATTGATATCGAAACTTCCACTTCAGGTCGGATTTCTCAAAAACCTTAAAATTTCTATCTTTAGCCAAATGACTTCAAAATTACCTACGGACATCCAAATTCACTTCCGATCACGCTCCCAACTCCAGAATCACCATACGAAGCTATTCCCAGACTCGGAATCCCAAACGGACATCAACAACACTGAAATGCACTTCAAGCCCAAATCTATGAAATTCTTCTAAAATGCTAACTTGCATAATATACGCGGAAACGCTCCCGGGTTATCCAAAACCCGATCCGGACATACGCCCAAGTCCGAAATAATCATAACCTGGAGGAACCTTCAAATCCTGATTCGGAGGTCGTTTACTCAAAATTTCAATCTTAGTCCATTTCTCCAACTTAAGGCTTCTAGAATGAGAATTTTCTTTCCAAATCAACTCCAAACTTACCGAAATTCAATTCCGACCACGCCCACGGGTCATAATACCTGAAATGAAGCTGCTCACGGCCTCAAATCGCTGCACGACGCGCTAGAGCTCAAAACGACCGATCGGGTCGTTACATTCTCCCCCACTTAAACCGACGTTCGTCCTCGAACGTGCCAAGAACTGCTCTGGAGTTATCAGAAATCACTGTTTAACACCTCATGCACCTACCCGTGCTACCACAACCCAATTGAGTATATTAGCTTGATCAAATCTGAAGATTTCTTCTTTTATCCATATAATAAGCTCGGAATCCAGTTCCAACACTTAAATTTTCTCTTTCCAGGCCTAGTTCCAATATATAAGCACTGTATCAACTACCACACGATATACCAGATCATGACTACATAACTTTGTTAAATCAGCACCATGCACCACATAACTCATCATCTGACCACAATGACACTCCCTGAACCTTAACAGCCAAAATTTCACGAATCCGGTGCTCCTGATGCACCTCATAACAAATGTACAGACATCCCGCCATAATGCTGACGATACCACCACAACGGAGGAAATGTGCAGAAATTCATATCCAACTGCAGAGTTAACAATTCCTTGAATACCTCATCTTGACTAGAATCATCACTTCATTATGAACCTGAATAATGGTATTTTGTTCTTTAATATACACTTCACATAACCTTATCGCACCGATCCCTGATTCGATAGTCCCGTCTCACCCTGTACGAACTGCTCAGACAACAAATCACCCCAAACATGACCAACAGCCTCACATGTTACCACATCGCACCAATAGGCCATAACTCAAACATGATAAATAAGAAATGACTCGGGAAGAGACTATTCAACTTACGCAACTAATATGAACTTTTCTCAGAAAATAGGAAGTAAAACACAAAAACATAATTATACGAACCTTACTCAACATCAGACTGTTGCGGCGTGCAACCCGATCCGAAAAACATACCCGTTGGGACGTGCCACCCGATCCACACATAAAATTTACATAAGAAGATATATATACGGAGCTGATTTACTCACTATTACAAATTACTGAATATCGATCACAAGCACGCTAAGCGCACAATACCATGGGAGACTGATAAAGCCACTCAAGCACAACTGAGGTGCGATATATATACACACACACACTCTGGATCTCAAGAGCTATCCTGCTCACATATCATCCCCACTACGCGGGACCTCAACACATAGGAAATTATCAATACGTTTCACAACTCACACGGCACAATCATAATAACACATGAATTTGACGAAGACGGAACAACATCCGATGTTCTAATACCTTTCCATGAAAAAGCGCTCTACTGAAATGAACCTGCCTAGCCCGTACGGAGCCCATAATCATATTTAGATCCATCCACAAACATCGAGTCTACCTTGATCGCACCAACTACGCTAATAGCTTTTACCTGGGTCCATATTAACCCACTTTCTCTCATAATATGCAAGAACAACCATCAAAGTCGGGACAACGCCCCACAATCCACAACCAAATTAACTGAACGCCTCTCAGGCATAACTTCTCAAACACAACATTGCACTCTTTATACTCAGTCCAAATCTTCAATCCATCAAGTGACTACATGTCACACTTTATACAATCTTTTCGCGGGCATGCTTCCACGACCTTCCACACAAGGCAACAAGTCTACACATCCACCACTAGCCATACTACGCTGTAAGACAAATCAAGAACCCATAACCAGGGTACAGAGCCTCTTCCACCGAATCTCCATCTCAGGTGACACTGAAGGTAACACCAGCTTACTCTGAACTTTCAAATCACTTTTTCTTGCTCTTCCGAGCTCATGACATTCTTATTAACACCGAACCGCAATCTCGATTCTTACTCCCAGTTACATACTGCTTACCGCACCTAACATGCCAATATGAGGTAACGCAAGAATTCCATCATAACTTCTGGACCACCAATAGGGTGAACACTTCATCATATAGAAACTTTTTACTTAACTCCATTCAAGAGAACCATCACAACACACGAGTGAATTTCTACAATCACCCAACATGCAAATCCTTAAATAGTAGCCTATACCACCATAACCCGTCCGGGATCCGCCTACACGTGATAGGCCATAGCACTCAAGTGCTCCCACATGAAATCTGTTACGACGGTCGACAAGCCTCGCATACGCCGGCACAAACCACCTGCGTAGCTTAATCACATCAAAGGAACTTATCACTGCCGTAAATGTGCCATTTCAACCATGGCTAATCAATCTATTTGCTTTTAATCATCTTCAATTGCCTCAAGAATAATAGCAACTTCCTTCAACTCATAGCAAACTCAACCCTCACTCATCCCGAGTGGCCTTGATTCATGAGACTATGCTTCCTAAATCCCGCAACCCGTCTCATACCCTTCTGAGAATCTTTCTACAATCCGGAGTTTATTTCTCTCACTCCTCCAATACTATCCTACATGCTGAAACATATCATAGAACATTCCAGCCATCTCCCTTTTTCTCAGAAATTACTCTGCAAAAGCTCGATTCTAGATCATACTGCTGCCTGAAACCCTTAAACACCGCATTCTTGACTTTTGATTCACTAGGGACGCTATTTAGAGTCACCCACTCTGACTGGCCCCGAATACAATCAACTCCAAGTCTCTTCTAGCACGTGAACACCCCTTTCAAGGAAACACGCGACCGGGTCACTATCCTGACAACTCACCTATGCCTTAAGCAAAATCTTCCAAAGCCTAGCCCTGATCTGACAGGGCTGACTCTTTCATACATTCCTCAAATTCCATGCACAATCACCATTTTACTCCTTTCCCTTAGCTGAAATAACTTGACAACACGCCGATGATCCACGACCGTATGAGAAGACAACCCTACAACCTAACTGCAGATGGTGGGACTCCCCACACTTAGCCCGAAGCTACTCCTTGCACCACTTTAGACCCTGCTGAGATCCTTTCTCCTTTGATAACATAATCTATCTCAACCAATCCGTCCAATTCTTCCAGATCCTCTTGCTAGCACTCCCTAAATACTCAAATTATCTAGCATCATTCACACATTTCACCTCATACCGTATAGCCACTAGAACTTGCCTAACCTATTCACAGAAGATAACCCACATGTGGATATCACCCACGGACACCTTCCAACGGCGCTGGAATGCATGCTCTCAGAGACTTCAATACCCCATCCTACGCCCTGCTTCATTTACCAACTTACTAGTATGTCCGCTCCTCATGAACATCCATTAAATGCACGACAATATCTTCAAATTCCAAGCTATATTGTCGCTCCCCCACTTTGCGACTGCTCGACTTCCGCTTCTTACACCTGGCCTCCTAGAAATGGAACCACCGCCTAGACTCACTCTGGACCATTCTCTATAGCTCTCAAACCAGCAGATCACCACGACCTCAAGCTCTCCGAAGATTATCTTTCTCTAGTTGCCTTCATTATCAACACTTATCCGGTACTGAACCACCACACCTCGCGGTTTCTGCCCCCCTCATTCTTCAATACTCTGACCCCACGCAACCGAAGAAACCATAGCACCGACAAACTTAACACATTTCATTCGATTAATGACGACGACTTCACATCACAGGTGCATATCCCACCTCACTTGAAGACACCCAGTCTTAATATTTTATCAACCCCAACCGAACCATTACTAACCCAAATGCCTTTCCTCTGCCGGAACTAAAATACCGAAGTCTTGAAATCACACTCTGAGAAGACCTCCCTTCAAACCATTCCACATCCTCAAATACGGGAAACCATTCTATCATGATATCGACATCACACGATAACCAATCGCAAGTATCATCACTACCTTAGCATAGCCTTAACGCTCTCAGAAACACAGCTACTGAGCTGAAACAACATATTATTCTTTTGCAGGGCCATAACAACAGCCCCAACCAATTATACATGGAAACATCTCGAATTACATCTGTAGCACCATTTCAATTCCTCAAATTGATGATTCATAGCAAGCGCTTCGTGACGCATAAAATTAAGTAGGAATGAACATAGGCATAAGCCTCAAAGTAATCAAATCGCACAATGAGGAATCAGGAAGGGAAGTACTCCTAACAGCCATGTATCCTCTCGAAGATAAGTACAGACGTCTCCGTACCGATCCGCAAGACTCTACTAGACTTGCTCATGAATCGTGAGACCTAAGGGAACCTAGAGCTCCAATACCATGTTGTCACGACCCAAAATCCCTAAGGTCGTGATGGCGCCGGACATCATTGTCAGGCAAGCCAAATTATTAATTAATTGAAATAAATTTCCGATTTAACATTTATGAAAAATATTTTCTTTCACTTTATTACATATTAACCAAATAAAAATCTGTTAAGAAAAATAATGGTTTAAAGATTACACTTACGCAAATATATCCCAACACATCCCAGAACCCGGTGTCACAAGTACATCAGAAATTTCTAAGAATTTATACAATAATTACAAAGCCTATCTGAAATACAAATTGGACAAGGAAATTTAAAAAATGATAATCAATACAGTACGAGGGAGACTCTGTCAGCTGCGAATCTCCTCCGGATGATGCATCTCGCCTAAGTCTCTGAATCCTCCACACTGCTATGAAATTACCTGTGCAATAAAATTCACAGTAAGTGTAGCATGAGTACAAAAACAACGTGTACTCAGTAAGTCGTCCGCCTAACCTCAGAGGGGTAGTGACGAGAGGTCAAATTAGACACTTGCTAAAGGTCAATTTAGAATATTTAAGTATGACACTAAGCATGATTATTATAGGCAATTTATTAAAATCAGGAATAAGTATTTTCAACTCCGTTCATGTTTACATCTTCGTCATATCAATAACAATTAATCAACATGGGTGATTTAATCAAATAACAATAAATCGACGGGAAGTAACAACGTCTTCCGAAATCTTTTTAATAACTTTAAATCTCTGTCATTTCAATTGATAACTTAATATTTCCTGCCATTAATCAGGCAAAATCATAGCAACTAGCAGTAAATATCATGCGCAAGAAATGTCGAGAGTCGAACATCGCGGACCAACAATAATAAATTGTGCACTGCCGAAGGGTCGAATGGATCGAATCATAGATGCATCTATCTTCCCTACTCGCGAATCAATCATGCGGCACGGTTAAAAATAATAAGGCTAGCCTGCTCGCGAATCATACCTGCGACTCAGATGCTCATATGAATACATACAAATACAGGATCATCCTGCTCGCGAATCATACATGCGAATCAGGCACCCAAAGTTACACATATCCACATAATAAATCCATATTTTATCAAGAAAGCGGTTTTTCTTAGGAAAGTGGTAAACTTCTTCTTAAAGGAACATGAAATATAGCTTTTAAATCTTTGTTTTGAAACTCATTCATCAAGTTTAATGATATTCCCTTATACAACCCTTCCATGTACACATATATCCACAGAGGAATCAATTCTCTTTATAGATGATTAATAAGATGAACTCTAGTCTTATTTTAGATATTCAATTACGATTTCGATTATATTAACAGTTTAAAATTACAGGCAAGATCAAAGAGTACAACACACAAGGCATGCTAGTGGGTCCTAGACTAGCCGGTCAAGGCATAATAGTAGCTACGCACGGACTCCCATCACCTCGTGCTTACGTAGCCCCCGAAGATAATAGCATGTACTTAATTAATTCACCTTGGGGGACAATTCCCCCTCAGAAAGTTAGAAAGGAGACTTACCTCGCTCCGAGATTCCATAACTAGCCTCCAAGCCCTTCCGATGACTCCAAACGGACGCATAACGCTCCAAAACTATCCAAACAACGACAACTCAATGAAAATATACTCTAATATTTGCACCAATTCCAAATTATATAATTTCCTAACCCCGCTTAGTGAAATGACCGAAATGCCCTTGGGCCCACGTGCCCGGAATCCGAAATTTCTCAAGGATATATTCTACCTGTAGCCTTACTAACTCAAATATACAATTTACTCAAATATTCATGCTCAATTCATGGCTAAAAATCCAATTTTCCGTTTTCTAGGTTTCTTCAATATTTCCCAAATTCCTACCAATTTCCATGCCTAATCCATGCATATAATCTTATATTTAACTTAGAGGCATGAAGGAATTACTTACCTTGACATTTCATGAAGGAATACTCTCTTTGAAGCCTCCCAAAATCGCCTAAGCCCATGAAGAAATGAAGACAAATGAACCAAAATCCTTGTTTTAAAACATTCTGCCCAGACCGATTTCCGCACCTGCAACCCCCTTATCGCACCTGCGCTTCCGCAGGTGCGCCCAAATATTCCGCACCTGTGGCCTCCTTGGCTCCAGCCTAAAATCGCACCTGTGGTGCCCTTAGCCGCACCTGCGGCCAAAACCTCGCAGGTGCGGTTACACCAGATGACAGCAACCTTCAGCTTTCTTCAACTTCAATTATTGATCCATTAACCACCCGGAATCCACCTGAGGCCCCCGGGGCCCTGTCCAATTATACCAACCTGTTTCAAAACATAATGCGGACTTGCTCGAGGCCTCAAATTACATCAAACAACATCGAAACCTCGAATCGCACCCAAATCCCAACTTTATGAACTTAGAAATTTCCAACTTCTACATCCGATGCCGAAACCTATCAAATCACGTCCAATTGACCTCAAATTTTGCGCACAAGTCATATTCATCATTACGGACCTGCTCCAACTTCCGGAATCGCGTTCCGACCTTAATATCATAACTTCCACTTCCGGTCGAATTTCTCAAAAACCTTCAAAATTCTATCTTTAGCCAAATGACTTCAAAATTACCTACGGACATCCAAATTCACTTCCGATCGCGCTCCCAACTCCAGAATCACCATACGAAGCTATTCCCAGACTCAGAATCCCAAACGAACATCAACAACACTGAAATACCCTTCAATCCCAAAATCTATGAAATTCTTCTAAAATGCTAACTTCCATAATATATGCCAAAACGCTCCCAGGTTCTCCAAAACCCGATCCGGACATACGCCCAAGTCCGAAATCATCATACGGACCTACAGGAACCTTTAAATCCTGATTCGGAGGTCGTTTACTCAAAATTTCAATCTTAGTCTATTTCTCCAACTTAAGGCTTCTGAAATGAGAATTTTCTTTCCAAATCAACTCTAAACTTCCCGAAATTCAATTTCGACCATGCCTATAGGTCATAATACCTGAAACGAAGCTGCTCACGCCTCAAACCACTGCTCGACGCGCTAGAGCTCAAAATGACCGGTCGGGTCATTACATAAGTAGCACTAAGGGAATAGTCATACAAATCACGATGTAAGACTCACGGGCATGCTTGACTCCAACGAATAGATGTTCCAACTATGGCTAGACAACTATAAGGCTAGATGAAACTAATTATAGTCAATTAGGCAAGCTAGGAGGAAAGAATAGCATGATGATAAGAGAAGTAGAATATGCAGTTAAGTCAAGTAAGGTTAAATAGCCAACGAAGCAATCCAAAAAAAACGAGAAATTCTAATTTAAACAGGAAGGGATGAAATTAACAACCAAGGATTCAAATCTAACAATTACAAATCACACAGGTAATATAAGAATCTACGAATCCTAAAAGGCCAATATAATTGCAAATAAGTCTGAGTACATCGTCACCCGGCATACTCGGACTACAATCAACAAGGAAGATTCAATCCTAAGGGGTAGTTCCCCCACACAAGGTTAGGCAAGATACTTACCTCAAAGACGACAATCAGGTACTCAAAAATAGACTTCTCGTGTGGGAAGGACTCCGGACGGCTCAAAATCAACTAAAACAACTTCAAAATACATATAAAACGTATAAGGAACTATTCCGAATAATAAAGTCTCAATCTTTACAAAATTACAAAAATCGACCCAAAAGTTGACCCCTGGGCCAGCACCTCGGAACCCGACAAATTTTACAAATTCCGATTACCCATTCCGATACGAGTTCACCCATACTAAATCTATCCAATTCCGATAATATTTGGTCATTCAAATCATGGATTTTCATTTTTGAAGTTTTCTTTCAAAACCCACAATTCCCTCAATCCAAAACACAAATTAAATAATAAAAATAAGAACCAATTCATGAAATATAATTAATTATAGTGTAACAACACTTACCCATTCGATTTGTGTGAAAAACCCTTCAAAAATCGCCAAGAACCGAGCTCTAGAAGTCAAAATATGATAATAATGGCCTAACCCTCGATTTTGGAATATAATCTGTCTGCCCAGATTTTAAGGCATCGCGATCGCGGATTAAAAGATGCGATCGCATAGAGGAAATAATGTTGCTGGCCAGAAATGTTCTATGCGATCGCGAATAGGTAGATGTGATCGCATAGTAGGAAGTAAGGGCACTGGTCAATTTAATACAATGCCATCGCGAGCAAGCAAATGCGATCTCACTGTAGGGAATTTTATACTTCTGCGATCGCACATGCTTCTGTGAACGCATTGAATAAAAATCTGGGTAGGTCAAATGACACAATGCGATCGCGACCACTACTATGCGATCGCATAGAAGGAAACCAGAAGGTAGCATCTGCAGTGGAAAAATGAGGAAAATCGATCCGAAACCTATTTGAAACACACCCGAGGCCCCCTGGGACCCTGTCTAAATGCACGAACATGTCTTATAACCTAACACGAACTCACTCGAGGTTTCAAACCACATAAAACACACTAAAACGATGAATCAAACCCAAAAATCAATGAAATTCCTCAAAACTTCTTTAACATCAAATTTTTGCATTTTTGACCCGAATCACGTCAAACCAAGTCCGTTTATTACCAAACATCACAGATAACACATATAAATTATATCGAACATGTACCAGGCTCCGGAACCAAGATACGAGCCCGATACCATAGGTTTCACAACAAATTTCATTTTCAAAAACTTCTATATTTTTCAGAAAATAATTTTCTTTAAAAAATTTATTTCTCGGACTTGGGACCTCGGAATTTGATTCCAGGCATACACCCAAGTCCCATATTTTCCTACGGACCCTCTGGGACCGTCAAATCAAAGGTCCGAGTCTATTTATCAAAAATGTTGACCGAAGTCAACTTTATACAAATTTCTAATACAAAATTATCATTTTTATCAGTTTTCACATAAAGGCTTCCCGGCTACGCACTCGGGCTACGCACGCAAATCGAGGTGAGCTAGAAGGAGGTTTTCACGACCTCGGAACACATAAATAGCTAGAAATATACGGGATGACCTTTTGGGTCATCACATCCTCCCCCTCTTAAACTAACGTTCGTCCTCGAACATGCCAAGATTCACCTTGAACTCATCCAATCACTAATGGTACACTTCTAACACATACCCACTGGTGATCCCACGTCACAAACAACCCTCATAAGCCTGATGATACAATCACAACCGCAATATAGCCTTCACATCACCACCGATAAGCCTCATACCTCTACTTCTCACCCTCTACTCATTTACAAAAGACCCGATTATAAATCCATATACGGCATTAGCCTTAATCAGCTGCATCGACTCATGACTACACCCATAAGGCACGACCACACAACATAGGACATCACACATAGGCTCAAATAACACTTTTGATCACAATGGCTGCCCGAAATCAACTCAACATTAGCAATTAGCCTCACATCTGAAATAACTCTGTTCCAAACCCCACAATACTGATAATGATGCAATAAACACGAAGACTTCTTTATTAAATATCCGAATCACCAGCCACAACGGACACCACCGGACACACATCCCGCAAACTAAACTAAAGAAACACATAACGAAATGACTGAATATGAAAATAGAAACATATAAAGGAACTATCAAACAAGCCCATAGGCATCACTCTTTATCGATACTGACTTACCAAAAGCAATATAACAAGGAAAAAGCAAATCATATGAACAAATCACAAGGATTCCATCCTGATAAAATTTCCACTGCGGTACTCAGCTGTCACGACCCCAAAACCTAAACCGGTCGTGATGGCGCCTATCGTGGAACTAGGCTAGCCAATAACCACATGTTTACAATTTCTTTCAAAATCCCAATCCAATTTCAAGCATTTCATAAAACACCATAGCAACACACCCTATAGCATTATTCCAACTTAGTCGAGCTTTCGAAACACCAAAAACAACATGAAAACACCAAAATTACATCAAATTCAAGCATATGAACTTTGAAACTTCCAAATTTTGCCAACTACGCCGAAACCAATCGAAACACCTCCGATTGACCTGAAATTTGGCACACATACCCAAAATGACATTACGGACCTGTTTCAACTTCCAGAATCCCATTCCGACCCCGATAGCTTATTTTCCACTGCCGACCGAAAATCGCCAAAAACTAACTTTCACCAATTCAAACCTAATTCTACACCGGACATCAAAACTTCATTCTGAACACACTCCTAAGTCTCAAATCACCTAACGAAGCTAACTGAGCCATAAAATCCTCATTCCGAGCTCGTTCACCAATAAGTCAACTCTCAGTTAACTTTCTCAACTATTAGGCTACTTTAAGAGACTAAATGCCTCAATTCTCACCATGACCACTCCGGACGCAAACCAACTAACCCAACACAACAAAAACAGGCTAGCAATATATGAAAAATGCAGGATGGGGGAAACGGGGTAAATCTCACGGATCGACCGGCCGGGTCGTTACATCAGTCCGGTCCAAACATATCGAATCACAAATATCACGAGGACCTTGTCCTCAACTCTGAATCACATACCGAAAATATATCATACCAACTGAAATTCCTCCACTAATTCATCTCAGCTGATAAAATCATAACGCTAGCTGATCTCAAATCTCGATGGGGTATCAAATCATAACTCGTAAACAAAATACTCAAGAAAATCACATAAAGCTTACCACGAAGAACAACAAGGACTAACTGTCAGTGTCACTGTTATCAAGAATTAATAAAACAACGATAGACACGGGCTACTACTTATAGAATCTACCAACAGGAGTAAACACAAAATGGAGTGCAAAACATGGAACTCACTCATAAATGAAACAACAAATAAGGGAACTCGTCCCGACCAGCAGAGCTATAATGAAATACAATCGGTACCCCCTGTAACAGATCAAAACATACATGTGTGATAATATCTGGAACATCGGCCTCCGGCCTACTATATGCAAGACTTCAACAGGTCGGGCCTCCCCCTCTTAGGCGCCCTCTACTCACCTGAATACCCTGCTGCCCCACACCTACCTGAATCCTAGGACAATCTCTTACCTTGTGGCTAACATCTCCACACTGAAAACAATCTCCCTGCCGTCAAGGCTGCGGAAAAACACACAATACGAACTCCCTAAGACCCATGAGTACCTGAAATCCCATGCGAAGATGGTAATGCAAACTGAACTGGTTGACCCACAAAACTTCTACCGTGTCGTACCTTGCCTCCATAATACGGACCAGTAGATTCCCCCGATCTACGAGGCCTCATTGCTTCACTGAACTCTCTCTCTGATCCCGTCTGACCTCTCGCTCCTGGTCCCACATGCTCTCTAACTGGCGAGCGATCCCTACTACATGCTGAAACGAGGCATCCTACTCTAACTCTCGAGTCCCGCTGAACCGAATATCATATCCGAATCTCTCAAAGCTCTACGGGCTCATATCCTAACTGAAACAAGCAAACGAGGTGTATAGCTGGCCAACTCACTGAATCTAACAGCATACTCCAATAGTGACATAGCGCCCTGATGCAACTGCTCAAACTCCGCGCAATGTATATCCCGAAAGAACTGAGGTGCAACCTCTCTCAAATAATATCTGAAATACTGAATCTATGCTAGTGAAGCTAACTCGGCCAGGTCACCCCAACTCATATGCCGCCACCACTGATCCACCAACTACTTTGAACCTGAGACGTGACAAAGAAATCCCGCTCGTCTCCACATTACCCAAAGTACGAAGAATATTGTGACACTCCTCCCGGAAACCCTGGGCACCATCTGCCGCCAATCCACTGAAATATAGAAGGGTGGTACTTCCTGTACCTCTCAAGTTCAAGGTATTCATCCTCCGATGCTGCTACCCTAACCACGGTTGAACTGAAACCAGATGTCGTGGTGTCATGACAACGGGTACCTGACCAATTTGATCTCACTGCTCTAGAGTGTAGGTCGCGGGAGTCTGTACTCCTCCCCTGATCCGTGGGTGGCTGGTGCACTAGAATCAACCCTACCTGAGACAACGTACCAATTATTCTCAAAACTATGCACATGCCCACCAAAATTCAGGGTAGCAAAAGTCACCCCCAATACATGTCCCCCCAACTAGAACTACTGGCGACTCCTCAACGGTTGCTCTGGTAGGCATCTTAACTGCGGCACGAATACCTCGTTGGCCTCTGTCTCTGGACCTTGCGATATTTTCCTCGGGGTAACATCATCAGGAACCGCTATTTCGTGTCCTCACCATTGGTGAGATAATGGAATGATGATTTCAAACTTCAAGATTAATAAACTCGCACGATAGGAATGAAGGAAGTGAAATTGTCCTAATAGTTCTGTGTCCTCTCGAATATAAGTATAGACGTCTCTGTACCGATCCGCAAGACTCTACTAAACTCGCTTATGACTCGTAGCACCTATGAACCTAAAGCTCTGATACCAACTTGTCACGACCTAATTTCCCTCTGTTGGGTATCGTGATGAAACCTAGTCTTAGATACTAGGTAAGTGATGTTTTAGACTTCAATACCACACAAGAAGATAGGTTACTTTGTGTGGTACCCAATTTTCGAGTGATGTGTCAGTAGAAGAGCCTGGTTCTTCTTGGTGTTCCAACTACTACTGTTGCGGAATAATAAATAGCAGTAAAGTAAAAACACAGATATTTTTACGTGAAAACACCTGGCTCAAAAGGTGAAAAAACCACGACCTACTCCTCAGTAGGATTTGCTCAAACTCTTCACTAAAACTCTGAGCCAAATGGACTTACAAAATAAACTCTTTTGTAACCCTAGGACTAACTCTAATCCCTTTGTAGTAACTAGCCCCTAGCTAATTTCTACACACCTCAAGTTAACTCTAACTTGAACAATGCGTACCTATTACAATTGCTTCTATGAAAGCTGAAAGATACAATATTAAGAACTCATAATACAATCAACTAGACTCAATAATCAATCAGATGGAACTGGTTCTTCTAGTTGAACTGTAGCCTTTGCATCCCACAATGAATCTGCTAGCAAAATAACTCTGGGAATTTTGCTTTCAGACTTTGATTCACTTCAGCTTTTGTGCGTGTTCAATTCCAGCAGAAATACATCAAGTATTTATAGAGTCAGTCGTTGAGCTTGTCTTCCAATTCTAGTTCAACTCTACATGGGTGAACAAATTCGAACCAAACTCAACTTCCTTTATTTTGTTACTTTCCTTGCTGAATTCGACTTCAATTAATCAGATCAGTTTGCAACCTTTTCGCATTAGGAGACAATCTCTTGGTTCATTGATACTTCATATTCACAAAAATCTTCTAAGCATATACGGTTTATGTGCCAGCTATTTAGTTCAAGATGTGTGCTCTAATTGACCTGGTTCAACTGGTCAGCCATTTGTCAATCTTCAAAACTATGCAGTGACATGGGTCAACAAATTCCCCCTTTTTGATGATGATAAACTTTGTGCTTAATCATGTATACACTTCAAACAACTTTGTATGGTTTTAAGTATTAATCATAGAAAATACAGGATCATTAGGTTATAAATATCACTTTAAAAAATATTTTGAAAAGTTCAGCAAGTTCAGCACATATCTTCCCCCTTTTTTCATCATCGAAAAGTTTGAAAAATGATATACTTACCAGCTTTATTAATGATTACTCATGGCCATTGAGGCAACTGCAGGTGCAAAGTATGATTAATCAACACAAGAAACCAATAAGTGTTAGCTAACTAAGAAATTGAGACAAGTCAATAACTAAAAGCAAAATTCATTGATAAGTAATGATAATCAACCACCATACAGAAAAACAAAAATAAACCAACCATGAGAAAAAAAAGGAGTAAAAAGAACTGAAACTGATAACTAGTCTTAAAATGGGTTATGGAAGCTCTGAGAAGCCTAAGGATGGGAAGGTGCAGAGGAGGTTGTGGTCTTCGGAGAGACAGCATCTGCTGAAGAACACCCTCGTTCTTTTATTTCTCCTTTGCTAATTCAGCTCTAAGAGCATCCTGCTCTTCTTCAACCTCAATCACACGAGACTTCAAATGAAGGATCTCCATATCCTTAATCTCGTTTTCCTGTACCAGCGTTCTAACTTTGTTGTTGACTGGTTGCTTCCTAGATGAACCAGGTTCATCCTAGGAATATTAACATTGTAGTCACATGTAAGCAAAGTTTCCTTCCCAAAATAATCTTTGGCAGTAGCCATCTCAGCCTTCTTTACTGGAACCCCAAAATGTGCAAGCACTGCTGTCAGAATGAAGCCATAAGGAATTGTGTGTGCTTTGGTTCCGTTCACCACTCTGTCAAAGAGTTGGATGATGAAAGCCGGCCAATTAATTTGTTTTCCCCTGTACAA
This sequence comes from Nicotiana paniculata, assembly GCA_005239505.1. Lineage (NCBI taxonomy): Eukaryota > Viridiplantae > Streptophyta > Magnoliopsida > Solanales > Solanaceae > Nicotiana > Nicotiana paniculata. Next base: position 24,431 of record ML341596.1, on the reverse strand, counting down.
GCATTCAATCAAAGTAAGATCCATATAATTTGCCATATGCCTTCTTTCTTGTCTAGGCAGTAGGAACTTAATGACGAACTTAAAGAGTAGCTTGTGCTCAGGCTTCATCTCACTTTTGTAAACCGGCCTAGGTTCAATATCCTTCTCACTATCACTAAAGAACCCGGTGATGTCGATTGCTGAGGCCATCCCATCTAGACAAGGCCATCTCTGCCTTGTATAGTCCTCATAGCTCTCAGCTGGTATGTTAAGAATAACACCCAGCTCTTTGACATCAAAGGAAACCTCAATTCCTTTGACCATAGACGTGACCCTGCCTTCCTTGACACTTGCATTACCCATAAACTCTACCAACTCTGCTCTTGCCAGCCTCCCTTCCATGTGAAGGACCAGGTCCTTCCATCCTTGTACCTCCAGAGTTTCCATAAGATACTGCATACCAGGCTCCTCTAAATCCTTCACCAGCTTACCCTTTAGCATTGTTCTTTTTCCAAACATGGTAACTGTGTCAGTCACCACTCCAATTTCCTTCTCTTCTTCTCCACTCCAATCTGCATCATCATCATAAACAACTTTCACTTTATTTGGCTTGGCCCTGGTCTTCTTAACAGATCTTGTTGGTGTGACAGACATTCTAGCTGACTTCTTTGAAGAAGCCTTAGCCTTTGTGGGTTTGGGTGTCTCAGCCACGCCTAGAGTAGGTTGCTACTCCTGTTGGACCAGGTCCAACCGAGTCTCTTCAATCTTAATAGCCTCAACAGGCTCTCCAACTTTTGCTTTTCCTTTTGCTGCCCTATTCTTCTTGCTCTCCTTCAGAGCCTTTTCTAATTTCTCTTCTTCTTCTCTCACACTGCTACGACTAGCTCTTACTTTTGGAGCAGAAACATCAGTAACTTCAGAAATTTTCCTTTTCTTTGAAGGAACTGGGTGAGTTTCATTCTTGGGTTTCTAACTCCTTCTTCTCTTGGGGTTATAAGACTCCCTCAGTTTCTTCAACCTTTCAGCCAATGTTTCTTCCCCCGATGAACCAGGTTCATCAGTTCCTTTCTTCAGACTTGCAAGACCTGCTGCAGCTTCCTCAACTATGCTTCCCCCTAAATCAGTGACGTTTTCTCCCATAGTTTCAGGAATGGAACCACAGATAACCAGTGTGGTAACATCCTCCCTAGATCCCTTCACATCTTCTTCTCCCTCTCTCTCAAGAATTCTTTCTTTTCTCCCACCCTTATTCCTTCCAGGTATTTCAACATCAATAACATATCCCACCAACACGAATCTTTTATCAGCAGAAATAAATTCAGAATCGATTTCAAGATTACCTTTTTCAGAACTGGTTGAACCAGGTGCTTCTTCCTCATTAGCTGATTTAAATGGTTCACTGTATGAATCTAACTTAGTACCTTTGTCTGTTTTTATAAGGTCCTCCAAGAATTTTTCCCTAGCCCTAGAAGCAATAGATTTTCGGGCAAGAACTTTAACACGACGATTCTTGGGGGCAGGAGTAGGGTTTGGAGTGGGTTCAAAAATGGGTGTATTTTTAGGGGATGATGGAATTTCTGGTGATTCAGAGCTGTACACGGATGGAGAATTTGAGACAGATTCAGAATGTCCTCCATCGTAATCACGATTTGGTGAGGAATTAGACGAAGAAGCTGGTGGAGGTGAAGACATTTTTATGCTTTGTTAGGAGAAAAGGACGAGTTGCAAGTTTTGGGTTGTGTAGTATGAGTTAAACTTGGTTTGAGGGTAGCTTTATGAAGAGAGGAGTAATGATTGCCTTTTATAAGATATGGCCATTAATTTTACAACGGATAAAAATTTATTCAAGTGGAAGTCTAATAGTTGTAGGAGTATCATTGATTTGACGGCTGAGAGTTCCCTATTTCTAGGCTAATTGAGTGTTGATGTGACTCCTTGGAACGAGTTCATTTATGGATTAGCACAGAGAATTAGTAATGAACCAAATATAGATAGAATCCTGCTCATGTGTGACTGTAATTGAATTACTATATGGAGAAGAGTACGTACCTTGTCAGTCAGATGAATCAGCATAGATGAACCAGGTTCATCCTGTTAGAAATCTTTAAATTGCCTCAATTTACAAAGATAGATAAATATTATTAGTATCCAGGGAATCATATTAATACATGGCACAAGAGTATGGCAATAAAGACATGATGCTGAGCAATTGTTAATCTGATTAAGTACCTAAATATTTTCTAGCCAAAATTCATTTATATAAAAAAAACGTTCTTTCTCTTCAATCAGGTGATCTTAATCATCCTTAATTCCAGCATGTTTCTCTCAAAATGCTCCCTACTAAGTGCTTTAGTGAATATATCAGCAATTTGATGATCAGTAGCACAAAATTCGATTGAGATCATTCCTTTTTCATAGTAATCCCTTAGGAAATGGTGTCTAACATCTATGTTCTTAGTCCTTTTGTGATGAACCGAGTTCTTCGTCATACTAATAGCACTAATGTTATCACAAAATATAGGAATGCATCCCACATCAACACCAAAGTCCATGAGTTGTTGTTTGATCCATAAAAAATGGGCACAGCATAAGGTTGCAGCCACATATTCAGCCTCAACAGTAGACAAGGCTACTGAATTCTGTTTCCTGGTAGCCCAAGACACAAGACATGAACCCAAAAAGTGAGCCATACCTGAAGTATTTTTCCTGTCAACCAGGAATCCTGCATAATCAGCATCAGCATATCCTACAAGGTCGAAATTACTACCTTTAGGATACCAAAGGCATAAATCAGTGGTGCCTTTCAAATATCTCAAAATTCTCTTTACTGCAGTGAGGTGGGACTCCTTTAAATTTTCCTGAAACCTAGCACACGATCCCACGCTGAACACAATATCAGGTCTGCTGGCAGTGAGATACAATAGAGACCCAATCATCCCTCTATATAGCTTCTGATCAATAGATGAACCAGTTTCATCCACATCCAATTTTGTAGCTGTGGCTATTGGAGTGTCTATTTCTTTTGAGTCTTCCATTTTAGACTTCTTGAGCAATTCTTTCACATAGTTTTGTTCGTGGATCATTGTTCCATTTGGATTTTGCTTAATTTGCAAGCCAAAGAAAAAGTTTATCTCACCCATCATACTCATCGCAAACTCACTTCCCATTAGCATAGCAAATTCCATGCTCAATTTTTCAGAAGTCGCCCCAAATATGATATCATCCACATATATTTGCACAACCAGGAGATCCTTACCCTTTTCCCTTAAGAACAAGGTACTATCAATTTTGTCTCGTTTGTACCCATGTTCTAGCAGGAATTTTGATAATCGTTCGTATCAAGCTCTTGGCGCCTGTTTGAAACCATGTAAAGTCTTGTTGTTGACCAATGTCACTGCATAGTTTTGAAGATTGACAAAAGGCTAACCAGTTGAACCAAGTCCATCAGAGCACACACACTTGACCTGATGAGTTGGCACACAAACCTTATATGCATAGGAGATGAATGTGATTGTGAAGTATCAGTGAACAAGAAGAGTTTCTTCTAATGCGAAAAGGTTGCAAATTGATGAAAGAATAGAAGTCGAATTCAGCAAGGACAGAAACGAAGGAAGGAAGTTGAGTTTGATAAGAACTTGTTCTCCCAGGTAGAGTTGAACTGGAATTGGAAGACAAGCTCAACGACTGACTCTATAAATACTTAATGTATTTTTGCTGAAAAAAGAGATGCACAAAGATGAAGTGAATCAAAATCTGAAAGCAAAATTCCCAGAGTTATTTTTGCTAGCAGAATCATTGTGCGATGCAAAGGCTACAGTTCAACTAGAAGAACCAGTTTCATCTGATTAATTATTGAGTCTAGTTGATTGTAGTAGGAGCTTTAATATTGAGGTGTGTAGAAATTAGCTAGGGGTTAGTTACTACAAAGGGTTAGAGTTAATCCTTAGGATTACAAAAGAGTTTATTTTGTAAGTCCGTTTGGCTCAGAGTTTTTAGTGAAGAGTTGAGCAAATCCTACTGAGGAGTAGGTCGTGGTTTTTTCACCTTTTGAGCCAGGTGTTTTCCACGTAAAAATCTCTGTGTTTTTACTTTACTGCTTTTTATTATTCCGCAACAGTAGTAGTTGGAACACCAAGAAGAACCAGGTTCTTCTACTGAGACAGCACTCGAAAATTGGGTACCACACAAAGTAACCTATCTTCTTGTGTGATATTGAAATCTAAAAAATCAGTTGGTATCAGAGCGGGTTATCCTTGAAAGGCTAACACCTTGGAGAAGATCAAGATGAGTGCACCGCCTGGAAATTGGGAAGGTCAATCAACTGCAAGGCCACCACTCTTCAATGGCCAGTAATAATCATGGTGGAAAAATAGGATGAGAGGATCACATAATTGGAGAAGACTATGAACTTTGGGACATAGTCACTGATGGTCCTCTAGCCACCATGATGAAGACTGCTGAAGGTATAGATATACCAAAGACAAGAGCTGATTGCACTGCTGAGGATCTAAAGAAATGGGAGAAGAATGCAAAGGCCAAAAAGTGGCTAGTATGTGGACTAGGTCCAGACGAGTACAGAAGAATCCAAAGATGCCACTTCCAAAGAGATTTGGGAAACCTTTCAAGTAGCCCATGAAGGAAAACCTCAGGTAAAAAGGTCAAGAGGTACACTACTATACTCTCAGTATGAAAACTTCACTATGAAAGAAGGAGAGACTATTCAAGAGATGTACACAAGGTTCACAACCTTGACTAATGAACTGAAGTCTCTTGGAAGAGTCATTCTTGAAGAGGACAGGGTTGAGAAGATCCTAACAAGGGTCTTGCCTATTTCTTGGGAAAGCAAAATCACTGCTATCCAGGAATCTAAAAATATGGCAACCCTCAGATTGGATGAGCTAATTGGAAACCTCAATGCCTATGAACTGAGAAGGTAGACAATGAAGATGGATGGTCCAAAGAAGGAGAGGAGTCTAGCCCTAAGAATCACTGAGGGAGCAGATCTAGAAGATCATGAGATGGACATGATCACCAAAGAATTCAGAAACTTTCTCATGAGAAAGAAAGGCATCTATAGAAGAGGAAACTACAACAAAGCAAAGGCTCCAGAAAGACCAACCAACAAGGGATGCTATAAATGTGGTAAGATTGACCATCTCATTAAAAACTGTCCTTAGTGGGAAGTAGAGTGGAAAAAGGAAAGATATGAGAGAAGGAACAGGAGGAAGGAATAGGTTCAACCCAAGACATCCACAACAAAGGCTATGGTTGCTGCTTTGGGGGAAAGTTCAGATGAAGAATCAGAAGATGGGGAGACTGAAGATCAGGCGCTCATGCCAATTGGAGAATCTGACAAGGAATCACATGAAGAACGAGAGATAAGTATCTCTCATCTTAAAAACAAAGTAAAGTTCCTATCTAAGAAAAAACTCTCTAAGTTGCTACTTGATTTCATAGATGATNGTTGTTGATCATTCTCATATCATGTTAGAAGAAAACATAGGAAAATTAAAAGATAAGATGTATGCCAAGGACGAACAAATAAGAACTCTTAATGAACAACTTGGCAAAGTCAAACATTAATTAGATCAAACCTGTAAATGGAATAAATCCTCTAACGCCCTAACATGGCTTTAAGAGAATCATAGTAGCAACAGGAGAGGGATTGGCTTTGGAAGTCAATTGCCCAAGTGGGATCCCAAAAACAAGTATCTCACTCTTCCTGAGAATAAAATTTGCACCCATTGTGGTAAGACTGGACACTGCAAATATGAGCGTATTGCAAAAGAGCAGGCCAATCAAAAAAATGAGAGTTTGTAAAAGGGAAAAACTGGCTACCAAATTGGGCCAGGAAAAATTTGATTCATCCATTCTCTCATAGAAAAGAACCGAAACTAGTTTGGGTTCTTAAAACTAACCCCTGATTCTTTTGTAGGTTCAACTGAGAGGAGGCAGTCAAATTTGGTATTTGGATAGTGGCTGCTCAAAGCATATGACTGGGAACATGGAACAGTTCCTATCACTTGAAAGTCTCAAAGGAGGAAATGTCTCCTTTGGAAACGGAAAGAAAGGTGAAATTATTGGGGTTGGTAAGAGGAACCTGAAGATGAGGAGCTTGGACTGATAAGAAGAAGTGATCACACTAAAGCAAGCATGAAAGGTGGAACAGGTGATGGACCAGGTTCAGCTACCCTAAGCATCATGACAGGGGGAACTCAACATATGCAACATGTCCCTGATCCTGCTCTACAGCAACAAGACACTATGGAATTGTCTAGGAATGAACAGCTGGTATCCAAACCACACAGATATCAGAGTTCTCACCCTCTTGAGAACATCATAACAGACTTGGCATCTGGAATCAAAACAAGATCATCCTTGAAAAATCTGTGTGTGTTTGATGCCTTTCTATCCATGATCGAACCAAAGAACATTGGGGAAGCCCTACAAGATGCTGATTGGGTAAATGCCATGCAAGAAGAGCTGAATCAGTTTGAAAGAAGTAAGTATGGCACTTGGTACCCATGACACTAGACAGATCAGTGATTGGCGCCAAGCGGGTCTTCAGGAACAAGCTCAATGAGGATGGAACTGTTACAAGGAATAAGGCAAGACTAGTTGTTCAAGGGCATAGTCAAGAAGAAGGAACTGACTATGATGAGACCTTTTCCCCTGTGGCAAGACTGGAGGCAATCATACTTCTTATAGCCTTTGTTGCACACATGGAATTCACTCTTCATAAGATGGATATTAAGAGTGCCTTTCTCAATGGTTATCTGAAGGAGGATGTATTTGTCAAGTAGCCTCCAGGTTTTGAAAGCAAGGAGTCACCTGACCACGTATACAAACTCGACAAGGCTCTATATGGTCTCAAACAAGCACCAAGAGCATGGTACAAAAGATTACCAAAATTCCTGATAGAACATGGGTACAAACGAGGCAAAATTGATAGTACTTTGTTCTTAAGGGAAAAGGGTAAGGATTTTCTGGTTGTGCAAATATATGTGGATGATATCATATTTGGAGCAACTTCTGAGAAATTAAGCAAGGAATTTGCTATGCTAATGGGAAGTGAGTTTGAGATGAGCATGATGGGTGAGCTAAACTTTTTCTTAGGCTTGAAAATTAAGCAAACCCCAAAGAGAACAATGATCTACCACAAAAGTATGTGAAAGAATTGCTCAAGAAGTTTAAAATGGAAGACTCAAAAGAAATACACTCACATAGCCACTGCTACAAAATTGGATATGGATGAACCTGGTTCATCTGTTGATCAGAAGCTATATAGAGGGATGATTGGGTCTCTATTGTACCTCACTGCCAGCAGACCTGATATTGTGTCCAGCGTGGGATCGTGTGCTAGGTTTCAGGAAAATTTAAAGGAGTCCCACCTCACTGCAGTAAAGAGAATTTTGAAATATTTGAAAGGCACCACTGATTTATGCCTTTGGTATCCTAAAGGTAGTAATTTCGACCTTGTAGGATATGCTGATGTTGATTATGCAGGATTCCTTGTTGACAGGAAAAGTACTTCAGGTATGGCTCACTTTTTGGGTTCACGTCTTGTGTCTTGGGCTACCAAGAAACAAAATTCAGTAGCATCGCGATCACATAAAATCCTCAATTTTGGAATATAATCTGTCTGCGCAGATTTTAAGGCATCGCGATTGCAGATTAAAAGATGTGATCGCATAGAGGAAATAATGTTTCTGACCAGAAAGGTTTTATGCGATCGCGAATAGGTTGATGCGATCACATAGTAGGAAGTACGGGCACTGGTCAATTTAATACTATGCGATCGCGAGCAAGCAAACACGATCGCACTGTAGGGAATTTTATACTTCTGCGATCGCGGACCTGCTTGTGCGAACACATTGAATAAAAATCTGGGCAGGTCAAATGACACTATGCGATCTCGACCACTACTATGCGATCGCATAGAAGGAAACCAGAAGGTAGCATCAGCAGTGGAAAAATGAGGAAAATCGATCTGAAACGTATCTGAAACACACCCGAGGCCCTCCGGGACCCCGTCTAAATGCACGAACAAGTCTTATAACCTAACACGGACTCGCTCGAGGTTTCAAACCACATAAACACACACTAAAACGATGAATCAAACCTAAAAATCAATAAAATTCCCCAAAACTTCTTTAAACATCAAATTTTTGCATTTTTGACCCGAATCACGTCAAACCAAGTTCGTTTATTACCAAACTTCACAGATAACACATATAAATCATATGAACATGTACCAGGCTCCGGAACCAAGATACGAGCCCGATACCACATGTTTCACATCAAATTTCATTTTCAAAAACCTTTATATTTTTTAGAAAATAATTTTCTTTAAAAAATTCATTTCTCGGACTTGGGGTCTCGGAATTCGATTTTGGGCATACGCCCAAGTCCCATATTTTCCTACGGACCCTCCGGGATCGTCAAATCACGGGTCCGGGTCCGTTTACCAAAAATATTGACCGAAGTTAACTTTATTCAAATTTCTAATACAAAATTATCATTTTTATCAGTTTTTCACATAAAGGCTTCCCGGCTACACGTCCGGGATACGCACGCAAATCGAGGTGAGATAGAAGGAGGTTTTCACGACCTCGGAACACAGAATTAGCTAGAAATATACGGGATGACCTTTTGGTCATCACATGTAGACAACTTATGACTTTTCAGTTAATGTATAAAAGGATAGTTCAGGAGTCCAAAGTTGATCATATTTAAATGCTTCAACTTGAGATCTTCTAGGAGTTATATTTATAGTTGGCTTCCTCTTTGATAGGACTCCTACTGCTCCAAGGATTCCACAAGCTTTAGGACTTTTGTCTCTAACTGTATTATCCATATCTTCTTGAGAAACGACCCTTATCATATATAGCAGTCTTCTCCCATCAAACTCGGACCTGGGTAACTTTGAGATAAAGTTACGGTCTTGTACAAGTATCAATATGAAGAGTTGGTCCTTTATCCTGAGGAAATGGTTCTTCAGAACAATTAAGCAACTATGTTGAGGATCTGGTGCTTTAAGCATTTAGTCATACTTTGTTAATCATCAAAATTTCAATACTCAACGATGTGAACCATAGTTATACTGTAGCTCCGCCCTTGCATGTAAATATAGTACACAATTCCACGTGCCATGCACAATATAAGATTTATTGTGGCTCATTCAACTTGCATCCACAGAAAGTTGCACCTTAATCGTTCTACCCTTTCAAGACTTGATATCACAAGCTGTTATATAGCCCATTCAAAAAATCTGTACAAATAAATATTTAAGTGAGAGGGTAATAATATGACTATATTATATATGTTCTTTTAATTGATTTTGATGTTTTACTGAAATCCTACCATCTCCCCCGCAAAGTGAGAGAGAGACTATATTAATTCTCAACTAATTAATTCTACAAGATAAAGATAATTAAGCACCATGCGACTATGGGAATTACAATGGTATGTGTGTGTATTTGAGGTGTAATAGGTTCTGAATTTATAATCAAAATCATAGTTTATTTTAGTTATTGAGTCCGTAATTAAATAATTATACATATTTAATAGATTTTTAAATATAAATACAGAATCTAAAGAAAAATTACTAAGTTTATCCGAACTCGTACCTAATATTGTAGCTCTGCCGGCTCTCAGTGATAATGATTAAGATGACAACAAAGTTTGAGGTCTATTACTTAATTACTCGCTTAATTGTGAACTATTTACGGAGAATAATCTTTACCACACCTCACATGTATGATTACATGTAAAGTGAATTTTTGATGTGTGACTTAATGTCGCGAAGTATAGGTTGTGGCATATTCTCATGTATATTACACACTTCCTAATTAACGTGCCAACCTCCGTGATATATATACACAACATCCAATATCGCATATTTCAAGATTTCTATAGGTCAATAACTAACAGATATATACAATGTCGGGCATTTTTAAGATTATTGGGTTCGAAAAGAGAAGGCCGTGTTCAGATGGAGATGACGATGCAGATGACGGGTATGATTATGCTCCAGCAGCATGTTTAGAAGGAGGTGGTGACGACGATGATAGAGACTATGACTATGCTCCTGCAGCATCCTTGGAAGGCGATGGCGACAACGACGATGGAGATTATGATTATGCTCCAACTGCATGAATTCAATAGATATTAATCCTAGTCTTTTTTTAAAATAGAAATATAAAGGTTTATATATTACTTGAAATCTTTTGCGGCTGAGGCCTACACTAAGGTGTTAGGGACTCTTGAGATCACTAGCTTATTAGATGTATCTTCTTTTTTGACAATATTAATTTGAATAGCTTATACTATATGCAGAAGAGTGCCATGGACTTTAGTAATATATATTCTATAGTTGGTTACGTGATTATTTACATCTTTCTGTCCGCCAGCAAATGAATGTAGTAATTCTTAAGATGATAGGTATAAACATCTGAATCATAAGAACCAGTATCCATTAGCAATTTGCAACACATTCGCCACTAATTAAAGTCGTGAAATTATCCATGGATAATTACATCAGAGCAGACTACCTACATCATGTCTCTTGGGGTACCATACGATCTTTTTGTGGACTCTGCGTGAATGGGATGCTTCGTGCACCGGGCTTCCCCTTTTATACTCGAATTACAAGGGTAACGTCTCTGTTAGTTTGAATGCCCGACTGAATTACTAAAGAACTTGGTTCTATACAGTGTTCCTTAAACGTGAATTAAAATAAGCAGTAAAGTAAACATGGTGATTTTTACCCGGCTCAAAAGGTGCAAAAACTACGACCTACTACGAAGGATTTTCAACTTCAAGCCCACTAGAATAATGAGTCAAAATGTACCAATTATAAAACTTTAATTTAATACTCTCCAATACTCCTACTAAGAATATTTGATTTACAAGTTACTCTAACTTGTAAAGCAAACACTCGGTCCAACTCACTAATTGTTTGTAACACCTTATTACAACTCGATTTCCTAAAACACATTTACTAGACTAACTTGAGAAGAACACAACACTGGTAATCGACTAGAGTGAACAAAATGAAGTTCTTAGTAGATGTGTAAAAGGATAATCTCAGAAGTCCAAAATAGATAGTATTTAAACGTCTGGACTTCAAGATCCTCTAGGAATCCTATGCATAGTCAGCCTCTCGTTTGATAGGGCTCCTATTGTTCCAAGGACTCGACAAGTTATGGGGCTCTTATCTCTTACGGATTTATTTGTATCTCGTTGGGAAACAACCCTTATCACATGTAGCAACCTTTTTCCACCAAACTTGGACCTGGGTAACTTTGAGATAAAAGTTATTGTCTTGCACAGATGTACAATCATCAATTAGAGGAGCTGATTTTTTACCTTGAGGAGTTGTTTCTTAAAACAGTTAAGCAGCTTTATTGAGGACCTGGTTCTTTAAACATTGCATCTAAACAAACTTTGTTAATCATCAAAATCTCAATACTCAACAGTCTCTGAGCTATTTAACACTACAGAAATGCAGACGAAGTACGAAACATGGTAGCTTGATCAGGCTTGAAGACGGCCCAAACAATTGTCAGGATCCAAATCGAGATGGTTAATTGAAATCTTTTGTATATTCGATCAGCAAAGGAAGAGTGTATTACATTACAGATTAAAGATGTCTTCCTCTTTTATACAGCTAAATGTATAGATTTTTCCTCACAACAAACACTCAAGATGATAGAGATAAATCCTATATTCTGGAGAAGGTGGGTGGTTCACCACTGTATGTAGCAGTCAAAAGAGGTGTTGGCTCGCAAAGGCGGAGCTAGAATTTGAAGTTTGTGGGTTCTGAATTAACACAATTATATATTAATACAAATTTAATAAATTTTTTAATATAAATACAGCGTCTTCATAAAGGACATGTACTCGACATTGTAGTCAACATATCCGCCTAGGTGGCATGCCAACTAAGCAAGTCAGTATCCACGTAGATAATACACAACTTTCACGTGTCATGCACACGTTCTATCTTTTTTTTGGTAAAAGATTGAAACACCAAATATAGACAATTGCATGTGGCGAACAGATTAGTTTATGTAAAGTGAAGACAACAACCAATTATGCTGATAATGATTTTTTTTGCTTTACGTTTTTTTTAAAGGATTTTGATGGTTTATACTGAAATCCCACTCAAAAGTTATATAGAGAGAGATTCTATATCCACCACTAGGATAGAGAATAATCTTTAACACTGGCGGAGCTAGATTGTTAAGTATGGTTCGGATGAATTTCTGTATTTGTATTAAGAAATTTATAAAATATGATAAATATTCAACCGCAGATCCAATAACAAAAACAAGCTCTGAGTTTGATGTCAAGATTAAAATCCTTAAACTTTAAATCCCGACTAAATCATATATAATGACATGTAAAGTGAATTTTAGATGTGGCAGACCCAAAAGTAGCTTATATGCAGCAAACTTATGGCTCTGCACATTCTGCAGCTAACAGTACACACTTTCTAACGTGCCAAACTCAGTCAAAATGAGTCCAGAGTTGGCTCTTTACCTTTATATAAGCAAATGGTTTCTTCACCAATCATACACAACACAAAAACCATTCTTCTCATCTTATCAAAGAGATAAAAACAACATCCAACATCTCAATTAAGAAGAGATAGAATGTCTAGCATTTTCAAGATTATTGGGTTCGAGAAGAGAAGGCCGTGTTCAGATGGAGATGATGATGGGGATGACTGTTATGATTATGCTTTGACAGCATGCTTAGAAGGAGGTGGTAACGGCGATGATGGAGATTATGACTATGCTCCTGCAGTATCGTTAGAAGGAGATGACGATGATAGAGATTATGATTTTGCTCCAGCTGCATGATCAATTCATCGGAATTTCTGGGCAGTAGCGAATCTAGAATACATACAGCATATTTGGTCAAACTCCCAACGTCTAGTTCATATTTGAGGAAAAGAAATTCGAACATTGGCTTCAATTAATACTAATTTTTATAAGTACGAATATACAGCTAGGCTTCTATATTAGTTGAAACTTTTTTTATAAGTAGGAATACACTAACTTTAGTTCAAACCTTATATGTGTTTAAAACATTTCACTATAGAAAGTACAAAATCATAGCATCAGTCAATTAATCAGATGCGGTAGAATCTCGAACTTGAACCCATAAAGTTTAAATCTTTGGCCGGTCTACTGATACATCCCAAATTCCTCCTTGTTTTTGTGTGAAACAACGGCATCTATATTTTATATATACAATACATACATTTGATAGGAGAAATCCATCTAGCATTTTAGTATATGATTGAATCTGAACATTGGCCTTGTTGAATATAACTGCATACCGTAGCTCTTGTAACAGTTAAAATGGGATAGCCACTTTTCTACTCCTATAATTGAAAAAATAGCCATTGTCATGAAATTTCAAATTTTGAAATAGTGTCATGGAGTTTCATTTGTGAAATTTGAACTACAATGGCTATTTTCTTGTTAAATCAAATTTTGTGTTATTCTTGGAAAGCCTAAGATATCAAAGAATTAGGATTCATTCATTGGACAACTGGATTGAGGATTCCAATTGCACTAAGCCCACAATTCCTTGGGTTGGGATAAATACAAGAATTGGGCTGCACTAAGAATGTCTTTGCATGCAAAAAAACAATAAATTCTCTGGCTATTTGTGTAAAATTCTCAAAAACAAATATATGATGATCCATTTTCAATAATTTCTTGACAGTTGCCATTGATGTTCTCATTTGGTAAAACCAAAGGATTTAGCTTATATAAATTGATAGTAAAATTTTTATTTAATGTTACTAGAATATTTTAACTTGTTATAGTGGTATATATCATGTCTTATTTTCACATTATTAATTTTATTTTTTACAGATTTATAGTGGCAAAAGATTCTGTCACGATCCAAAATCTAACCATGGTCGTGATAGCGCCTATCGTGTTACAAGGCAAGCCTATTTCCTAAAATACTACTAATTTGATTATAATAATTCAATAAAACATTTCCAAAAATTTAATTCTTGATAAACTAAACCAACTCTAGATATAAATAATATAAAATACGGAAATGAGTCCCAAACATAGGGGTGTCACGAACGTCTAAGACTATGAACTAAGATATATAAATTGTCTAACTGTCCAAAAAAAGAAATGACAAAAGGAGTAGCAAGGTCTTGCGGACGCTAGCAGCTACCTTGCAGTCTCCAAATATAGCCGGCTTGAACTCAACGATCGTCGCGCTCTAACTCACCTAGCTAGATCTGCACATAAAGTGCAGAGTGTAGTATGAGTACAACCGACTTAGTAATAACAGAAATAACTAAGGAACTGAGCAGTAGTGACGAGCTAAGCAAAACAGTCCAATTATTTATTTATCACAATTTAAAATAAACAGAAATAAACAGGTAAATTTCATAACTCAGTAAATGCCGCAAAGAAATTTAACAGATAAATGCAGCAACAACAAAAGTAAATGCAACCTCACAGCAATGTCACTCCGCAACTCATCACTCGCACTCAGCGCTCAACACTCATCACTCATTACACTCAACACTCTGCGCTCACTAAGGTATGTACAGACTCCGGAGGGGCTCCCAAAGCCCAAGCGCTAAGCACGGACAGCTCACGTGCCATAATATCAATACCTGGATCCGCACGGTTAGCTCACATGCTACGCGGACAACTCACACGCTATGGTATCAATACCTGGACCCGCATGGTCATCTCACGTGCTAGGCAGACAGCTCACGTGCTACGGTATTAATATCCTCACAACCAGGCCCTCGTCCTCACTCAGTCATGTACCTCTCCAGCCTCACAATGCACCTCAAATAAGGGGACACAACCCACATCAAGTATCACAACATATCAGCAACATAATGGAGACTGAGGTAAACATGTACAATAATTTCTATGACTGAGTACAAATAACGTGAGCATGAATGAAGCCTAAACATGATCTCTAACATAAAGGCAGACAAGTTCACCAACAAGTAAATGCATAAACACAGATAATGGTTATTAGGCCTCACGGGACGGACCAAGTCTCAATCCCTCGCGGTGCACACCCACACACTCGTCACCTAGCGTGGCTATCACCACCAAACAGTCACATAATATCAAATTCTCCGGGTTTATACTCCCAAATCCAGAGTTAAAACTATTACTTACCTCAACATCGTAAAATCCTACTCCGGGATGCCCTCGCCTCTGGACTTGGTCTTCAAAAGCTCCGAATCTAACCAAAATAAGAATACTACTATCAACATAGTCTAAAGAATCGAATTCCACAATAAAAACTACATAAATATGCCGAAAATCCAAAATCGGCCAAAACCTGGCCCCCGGCCCACGTCTCGAAGCCAGTCAAAAATGGAAGAATAATAATTCTCGTCCAACCATATAAAATTTGTCAAAATCGGACTCCGTTTAGTCCCTCAAATTATGACTTAAAACTCTCCAAAACTCAAACCCTAACTCCTTTAATTTCACTTTGAAATCATCAATCAAATCTCGAAAATGAAGATGGATTCATGAAATATAACCAAAACCGAGTAGAGAACACTTACCCCAATCCATACGGTGAAAATCACCTCCAAAATCGCCAAATTTTTAACTTTCGCCAATTCAAGCCTAATTCTACCACGGACCTCCAAATTACATTCCGGACACACTCTTAAGTCTAAGATCACCCAACGAAGCTAATCGAATCATAAAAATCCAAATCCGAATTCGTTTACTCATAAGTCAAACTTCAGGTTGAGTTTTCTAACTTAGCTTTCTAATTAAGAGATTAAGTGTTTATTGTACTCCAAAACTACTCCCAAACCAAACCTACCAACTCGATACAACTCAACACAGCTGAACAACACATAAATAAGCATAGATAGGGAAAATGGGGTTATAACTCTCAGAACGAACAACCGGGTCGTTACATCCTCCCTCTCTTAAATAAATGTTCGTCCTCGAACGAGTCTAAAAACATACCTGGAGTCTCAATTAGATGAAACCTTCAGCAATACCTTCTCGTCACATTCAAATCATATGAACTCATCCCGCGGACACATCATACTCATCACGTATCCATCCAACCACCATTTTCACTAATAGGGATACTACCGGACTTATAAGTCCACAAGCACGCACTCAAACAATCAACACCTCAGTGCTCAAGCTGCAGTCAAAATCCGGCCTCAAGTCCTCCAGATTCGCCCAACATCAACAAATAGAAATCACATCTCGCACCTCATCCAGGGAATCACAAGCCGTCGATGCACAACTGATATCTGGCACACGTGCACATACGAATGCGTGGAAGGAATTCAAAGAGCTACGCTTCCAGCTGAATAAATACCGCACGATAAGAATTCAAGAATGTGAATTTTTCCTAAAGGTTCTGCAACCTCTCGAAGATAAATACATACGTCTCTGTACCGATCTACAAGATTCTACTAAACCCACTCATGACTCGTGAGACCTATGTAACCTAGGCTCTGATACCAACTTGTCACGACCCAAAATCTACCATGGTCGTGATGGCGCCTATCGTGTTACAAGGCAAGCCTATTTCCCAAAATACTACTAATTTGATTATAAGAATTTAATAAAACATTTCCAATAATTTAATTCCTGATAAACTATACCAACTCTAAATATAAATAATATAAAATACGGAAACGAGTCCCAAACATCGGGGTGTCACTAAGTCACAAGCGTCTAAGACTATGAACTAATATATATATATATATATATATATATATATATATATATATATATATATATATATATATATATATATATATATATATATATATATATATATATATATATAAGCTGTCTAACTGTCCAAAAGAAGAAATGACAAAAGGAGTAACAAGGTCATGCGGATGCTAGCAGCTACCTTGCAGTCTCCAAATATAGCCGGCTTGAACGCAACGATCGCCGCACTCTAACTCACCTGGATCTGCACATAAAGTGCAGGGTGTAGTATGAGTACAACTGACTCAGTAGTAAAAGAAATAACTAAAGAACATAGCAGTAGTAACGAGCTAAGCAAAATAGTCCAATTATTTATTTATCACAATTTAAAATAAACAGAAATAAATAGGTAAATTCCATAACTCAGTAAATGCCACAAAGAAATTTAACAGATAAATGCAGCAACAACAAAAGAAAATCCAACCTCACAGCAATGTCACTCCATCACTCATCACTCATCACTCGCACTCAGCGCTCAACACTCAACACTCATTACACTCAACACTCTGCACTCACTGGGGGTGTGTACAGACTTCGGAGGGGCTCCCAAAGCCCAAGCGCTAAGCACGGACAGCTCACATGCCATAATATCAATAACTGGATCCGCACGGTCAGCTCACGTGCTACGCAGACAACTCACGTGCTACGCAGACAACTCACGTGCTATGGTATCAATACCTGGACCCGTACGGTTAGCTCACATGATACGTAGACAGCTCACGTGCTATGGTATTAGTATCCTCACAACTAGTCCCTCGGCCTCACTTAGTCATGTACCTCTCCAGCCTCACAATGCACCACAAATAAGGGGACACAGCCCACATCAAGTATCACAACATATCAGCAACATAACAGAGACTGAGGTAAACATGTAAAATAATTTCTATGACTGAGTAAAAATAACGTGAGCATGAATGAAACCTAAACATGATCTCTAACATGAAGGAAGACAAGTTCACCAACGAGTAAATGCATAAACACAGATAATGGTTATTAGGCCTCACGGGACGGACCAAGTCTCAATCCCTCGCGGTGCACACCCACACGCCCATGACCTAGTGTGCCTATCACCTCCAGAAAATCACATAATATCAGATTCTCCGGTTTTATACCCTCAAATCTAGAGTTAAAACTGTTACTTACCTCAACAGCGTAAAATCCTACTCCGGGATGCCCTCGTCTCTGGATTCGGTCTCTAAAAGCTCCGAATCTAACCAAAATAAGAATACTACTATCAACATAGTCTAAAGAATCGAATTTCACATAAATATGCCGAAAATCCGAAATCGGTCAAAACCCGACCCCCGGGCCCACGTCTCGAAACCAGTCAAAAATGACAGAATAATAATTCTCGTCCAACCATATCAAATTTTTCCAAATCGGACTCCGTTTGGTCCCTCAAATCCTCACTTAAAACTCTCCAAAACTCAAACCCTAACTCCCTCAATTTCATTTTGAAATCATCAATCAAATATCGATAACAAAGATGGATTCATGAAATATAGCCAAAACCGAGTAGAGAACACTTACCCCAATCCATACCGTTAAAATCACCTCCAAAATCGCCTAAATTCGAACTCCCCAACTCAAAATATGACCGAATGAACAAACCCTTATTTTGTATATTTTTCTGCCAGCTATTCTGCCTCGTTTCTTGTGTCAAACGATCCCGAAACTCGCTTTTTATGCCTCCAATGGTTTCCTTGTGAAATTCTAGTCAAGTTATGCTTTTGAATCACTCAATCTGACCTTATAATGAAGGAGATATGTTGGTTTCAATATTTGCAAATAGTGCAGATTTTTAAATACGTCATCAGTAACAATTCCGTAATTAATCTGAAAAATCTGACAACCTAATTCTTAGTAAAACGACCATAAAATCCTCATACGATGTCCAAATTCGACGATTCTTTTTACTACGGGTCCATAATTACAATACGGATCTAATGCTTAAATCAAAAAAGAAATCGAAGCTCATTTTTTTAATAGGATATCATTTATGCTTGAAGAAACGGCTTCGAAACATAAGAAAAACGAGCGCAACACAACTCAAACCTATCTGAAACACGCTTGAGGCCCCCGGTACCTCAACCAATAATTCCAACAAGTCATATATCACTACCCGAACTTAGTCAAACCTCCGGAACACCCAAAACACCACTAAAACACCAAATCAACCTCGAATTCAAGCCTAAGAACTTCTAAACTTCCAAATTCACCAACAACGTCGAAACCTATCAAACCACGTCCGAATGACCTCAAATTTTGCACACACGTCACAAATAACACTACGAACCTACTCCAACTTCCGGAATTCTATTTTGACCCCGATATCTAATTTTCCACTGCCGACCAAAATCGCCAAATTTCTAACTTTCGCCAGTTCAGGCCTAATTCTACCACGGGCCTCCAAATTACATTCCAGACACACTCCTAAGTCTAAGATCATCCAACGAAGCTAATCGAATCATAAAAATCCAAATTCGAATTCGTTTACTTATAAGTCAACTTCCGATTGACTTTTCTAACTTAGCTTTCTAACTAAGAGACTAAGTGTTCATTTCACTTCAAAACTACTCCGAACCCAAACCTACCAACTCGATACAACTCAATACAGCTGAACAACACATAAGTAAGCATAAATGGAAGAAATGGGGCTATAACTCTCAGAACGAATGATCGGGTCGTTACAAATTCATATATTACCGGCATATAAAAGTTAAATTCTTTCTTGAATGGTTCATAAATTCTTTCTTGAATGGTTCAAAATAGCAAGTATAGTTATGATAAATTAGTTTTCTATATATAGATTCAAATGATTCATACAACCTAGATTAGTTTTTAATGGAAGAACAGTCGATTCATAAGTAATTTTATATATCTAATTTTACTTTTATTTTGTAAATTTACTTTTAAGTGGCCAATTGATTTCAATCTTCAACAATACTCTATATATATATATATATATATAAAATCTTTTATCTAAGAGGCCGACTAAAGTTATTCTAATTCCATTCTCCACTTCCTCATGATTTTTATGCAATTATATGCTTTTTTATACCTTACTCAAGTCAAAGCATCAGGTAGAATTTTGAATACTAAATGCTAATTCCTTAAGACTAGTAGCAATATACGTATATCTTGATAAGGGACCCATAATTTGGCAAAACCAACACAAGATTAGGGTTCTCCCCTTCATTCATTCTAGGTTGATTTTGACCCGGGCTGACTTTTTGGGAGATCTGTGCGCACTATAGACACGGTCTCGGCTGGCCCCCACATGCAGGGGCGGAGGTCGGTGTTGGCAATGAGGTTCAATCTAATCCCCTCCGGCAAAGGTGCTAAAATAAAATTAATACTTTTTATTATATTGAATCCGCTTATCACAAGGTAAGATCTTTTTGTTTTATTGGTAATGAATGATTTTATTAATACAACAAACTAAGAGCTATAACAAAAGGAGGTCAATCTAAGTAACAGAGTGCCTAGACCGTCTCTACAATGTAAGATATTAGTTAAGTGAAAATGAGACTCAAAAGTTATCATAGATCACAAATTTAAGTCGTATATATGAATGACATTTTTGAATCGCCTTATTTGTTTTCTAGCAATTATAAATGGGAACAATATTAATTGATTTTATTCTATAATTACAAAATGTAGTGCTCTCCGGTTCTCAGATAAAAATAATCCCACAACAACCAATCAAATGAGAAAATTTTAAGTCTTTTTCTCAGAAGGATAAGTATCCAATAAATGGAGAAAAAGGAAATCCAAAAAAAAGTTCCATGAATGATTGATGTATAAAGAAAGCTTAAATTGAGAAAGTGAAAAATTTAAGAATCTAATCCAAAATGGAGTTAATGGGATTTAGTAGAATATTAATCACTTGAATACTTTGCCAGTTAAAAGATTCTTCAAGAATGCCTTACAACCCGTAAATGTACATTTCATTCGCTTTCCGCAAAGTCTAAAAGGAGAATAATATATATATATATATATATATATATATATATATATATATATATATATATATATATATATATATATATATATATATATATATATATATATATATATATATATATATATATATGGTTCAGAATTTTAAATTGATGGTTCTGGATTCTAGGAAAAAAATAACGTGCAGAGTTCGGAATAGATCATTTATACACAAATATAAAATTTGTATAAAGCTATTAGTTCTGTCGAACCCGTTAATTATATTCCCCTAAACCTTTCCCCTTTTATTTTTATCAATTTAGGCGACGGATAGAGTTGAATAATAGAATTTTGAATTCTTGTTAACAGATATTCAAAGATTTGGGGTAAGATATAGTTGGCTATATATTGGATAACAAAGATGGAACATTATATTAAATATTTTATAAATAAGCGCATTTTAAGTTGCTAAGCTTTTACAGAACACAATAATGTTTCCATCATATATGTGTCATTTGTTTATTTTGATTGGTAGTTAAGTTTCCCTAGCCTTGCATATCCTCTTGCCTAAGAATTAGGAAGATTAAGTGTGCAGTTAGTATCTTGCTAATCATGAGTATTATGAATTTCTTAATTCTCATTAATTGTTTATGTAGGAGACACAAATTATATATAGTACCTAAGTACGTACTTTAAAAATAAACGAATCTCTCCCACCAAAGTAAACTTTTATCCTCCAAAACTATTTTGCATCATACCATAGTGCTAAGGTCCGTCTATATATATATATATGACGAGGTAGAAAAGAGGCTTTTTTTTTCTCTCTCGTTTTTGACGTCGACGTGGAAAACTAAGACAAACTCCATCATCAATTCCGACGGGGAGCCGCCTTCACACATTTTCAAAAACTGTAACGACCCGGCCAGTTATTTTGAGAATTTAAGTTTTATTCGGTGACATAAGGTCTTGAACAGCTTCACATTGTGTATATCGACATGCGTGCATGGTTGGAGTCAGTTACCGGATGATTTGGAGTCGAATTGGAAGAAGAACTTTAGTTTTGGAAGCTCAAGCGGTGAAATTTGATCGGAATTTGACTTTTTGTGTAAACGGATCCAGAATAAGTTTTGGATAATGTCAACAGCTCTGTGTGGTGATTTTGGACTTAAGGGTGTGCCCGGATTTGGATTCGGAGGTCCGTAGAGTAATTTGAGGCAATTCGGTGAAAGCTGGAAAATTTGAAGTTTGGAAAATGGAGAAGTTTGACCCACATTTGAATTTTGTGATATCGGCGTCGGAATGAGATTCTGAAAGTTGGCGCATCTCCTTTATGTCATTTGAGACTTGTCCGCAAAATTTGGTGTCATTTCGGGTTTGTTTGAGTGGTTTCGGCACGAGTTTTCGAAGTTGAAAGATTTGGAAGTTCATAGTTCTATTCATGGCGCGATTTGCATTTTCGGCGTTGTTGATGTGATTTGAGACCCCGATCAAGTCCGGGTTAGGTTATAGAACTTGTTTGTGTGTTTAGACGGGGTCCCGGAGGCCTCGGGTGTGTTCCGAGTGGGCTACAAGTCAATTCCTCTTATTTTTGAACTGTTGTTTCTGTCTTCTAGTGTTCTTCTTCGCAGTCGCAAACTGCCTTTCGCGTTCGCGAAGTGTTGCTTCTGACTACCTCTAAATCCTTCATCGCGTTCACGATTATCCACCCATGTTCGCGTAGACCCCATTTCTTGTTCTTCGCATTCGCGCTCTTTCCCTCGCATTCGCGAAGGGTTCTTTCTGGACAACCTCACTTTCCTCTTCGCGTTCGCGAGCCTTCTGTCGCGTTCGCGAAGCACAACTAGGCAGCTTCCAATTTTCTTATTCATTGAACGTGATCCCTTCTCCTCGTGCGCGATGCATAAAGACCTGGGCAGAATATATATATTCTAAATCGAGGGTTAGGCCATTTCTATCATATTTTGACTTATAGAGCTCGATTTCGAGCGATTCTTGGTGGGTTTTTCAAGCAATTCGATTGGGTAAGTGTTCTTCACCTAGAATTAAATACATTTCATTATTTTATCTTTGTTTTTGTCATTTAATTTGTGTTTTGAGTTGAGAAAAATATTGGTTTTTGAAGAAAATTTCTAAAATGAAAAATCATGATTTGAGGGACGAAATAGCATCGGAATTGGGTAATTCTTGTATGGTTGAACTCATATCGGAATGGGTGTTTGAATTTTTGTAAAATTTATCGGGTTTCGAGATGCAGACCCGAGGTTCAGATTTTAGGTCAACTTTTGGATTTTGTTAAAGATTTAGATTTTATGATCCGGAATAGTTTCTTATGAGTTTTATTTGTGCATTGAAGTTATTTTAGTTGGATTTGAGCCGTCCGTAGGTCTTTTCACCCGAGGAGTTCATCTTAGAGTACCGGATTATCGTCTTTGAGGTAAGTATATTGCCTAACCTTGTGTGGGGTAACTACACCTTAGGATTTGAGTCTTCTATGTTGATTGTAGTCCGTGAACGTGAGGTGACGAGTGTGTGCTCGGACTTATTTGTAGGAAGTTTTCCTTTAGGGTTCTTAGGTCCTTATATTTACCGTGTATGAAGTTGTTCTTGATACGTTGGATTCCTACTTGCTAGTTTCACTTCTACATGCTTTAATTAAAGATAATTGCTTTAGGATTCCCTCTTACTGTCTAATTGAAGCTTATTTGACTTAACTGCAGATTTTACCTCTTCTATTGTCATGCTATATTTTTCATAAACTGCTTATCTTTAATTGAAATTACTATTATCTCGTATTATAATTATTTTGCCTTAGTAGGAGATACGATTATCTTCTCCTGCTTATCCTTCATTGAATTGTTGAAATCTTTTGTAATTGCCCAACCTCAAAAGGAGTTTAGATAACATCTACCTTAGATGACTTGCCTTTATTTGGGACTGTTGGCTTCTTATTGGTGACTTGAATATTGTGGAATCGTTGCTACATTCTTTGCTTTACTCTTGTTAAGTTGTTCTCTTTATGCCTAGCATTCTTTACTGTGGTTATTCCTTGTGAATGAGTTCTATCATTTTCTTTGTGATTTAAAGTTCCTAAATTGTTTACTTGTCATATGTTGTATTACTGTCATTGTTACTTTTGTACTTGTTGTGGTGATGTACGAATTTTTCTATCGTGCTATAATTGTTATCTACGTCGTCTGCGTTGCATATTTACTTTGGGACTACGGACGTTGATGCGTGGCTAGAATTCATGATTTTAAGCATTATATACCTTGCATTTTATGTGCTTTAATGATAAAAATACACGTCATGTGTGCTTAATGGAGTTTATTTAATGTGCAGGTGAGTTGGAAATGGAAGCCGAGCTAAATGAGAGCATAAACGTCGGAAATTACGTGCAAGAGTCGAAAAGGAGCGGTCCGGGACAAGCCTGGCTTTAGCCAGGCGTTAGACCCAAAATGCCAGGGGGTGCCTGGCGTTAGCCAGGCGTTAGACCCATAACGCCAGGGGGTGCCTGGCGTTAGGACCCTAACGCCAGGGTGCCTATTTCGGTAAAGTCCGAGTTTTAAAGGTTTTTAAGTGTTTCCAAGCCAGGATGGGAGTCTCTTACACGGATAGGGTTTATCCCAACCGTATAAATAGACCCAAGAACACATCATGAAGAGGAGAGACAATTTTGGGAGCAAAATACACACACAGAATCATTGAAGGAGCAAGGATTATCAGTTTTCTTCA
>ML341594.1:0-68322 GCA_005239505.1 Nicotiana paniculata | reverse complement strand
AAAATCAAGTCTAATCTTCATCAAAACACCCTCAAAATTGAGATATAAACTCCAAACCATATTTTCAATTGTTTGCATCAACAACCAATCCAAACAAATAATTATTTTTGAAAATGCAAATTCGAATTCAAAGCTTCAAAGCTTTTTAATGGTTGTCAATGGTGGAATTGCTGCTCTCTTTTTCTTTGCTTTACATAACTGAAATTAGGGATCGAGAGATAGAAAGAGACATATAGAGAATTGTCAATTATCTGCAACAACACCCAATTCAATCAAACAATATTTTTTGAAAACCCAAATTCGAATTCAAAGCTTCAAAGCTTTTTAATGGTTGTCAATGGTGGAATTGCTACTCTCTTGTGCAAAATACGTGGGGGAGGGGGTGGGATGTGGAGAGAGAAACATGGGGGAGTGGAAGATACGTTAGAGTTATTTTAGGACACTAATTATTATTATTAATTCTCTTAAAATGTACATAAATGGTAATTGGGTATATAATATGTAATTATAGTAAAACTTGAGTAGGGAGGGTAATATAGTTCCATATTGTCACGATCCAAATTTCCATCCGTTGGGTATCGCGATGGCACCTAGTCTTGGAACTAGGTAAGCCTAACATTTCCACTGAACGACAACAATAATAAAGGAATCATAACAGTCTCGATATAGACATCTTGACAGAGTTTACAATTTCTCAAAACCCGGTAAATACAAGTCATAAGCTCTACGAAATCTTTTTATCAAATCTAAATACAATTGTCCAGGAATAAGTAAGTACAGTTGAATAGAAATAAAATATGAAGGTGACTCTGAAGCCTGCGAACGCAACAACAGGTTACCTTGAGTCTCCTCAACAATGATCTGCACAACTACTAACAACAATAACCTGGATCTGCACACAAAAATGTGCAGAAGTGTAGTATGAGCACACCACAGCGATGCCCAGTAAGTATCAAGACTAACCTCGGTGAAGTAGTGACGAGGACTAGTCAAGACACCACCGGTCTAATAAATAAAAAGGCATAAATGTATAAACGACCGAAACATAATATCTATCTAAAGATTTTTCAATATAATTAACGATACGATCGAATAATACGGAAGAAAATTCAATAATTACGATCAACGGACAACATAATGGAAATACGCAAAGAGAATAGAAAGAATGCAATCCAAATGGCGGGAATCACAACCCAATAAAAACACTAGCAACTCAACACTGCATCAATTTATTCAAGTCAGGCCTTGGCCAATAAACTCAATAAAACTGGTCAAACCTTCGAGTGAAAACCTTTAAATCGTGAGTTTATTTTGAAAGCTTTAAAGATCAAATCATTTCGGAATAGAGAAATTTCCTCTTTGAAACATACTTTATCTGAATATATATTTATATATTTTTATAAAGAGAAATCCTTAAAACATAGTCTCTTCAAAATACGTGGTGTTTAAATATACTTTCCCAAATACTGCTCTTTCAAATATCATCAAAATACGTGATGTTCAAAATATACTTTCCCAAATACTGCTCTTTCAAATATCATCAACATGGGCGGTCATCAATTAAACCTAAGTAGTACTTAAGAGAAAAATCATTTAAATCACAAGGTACGACTCACGGGCATGCTTGACCAACGTATAGATATTCCAATTACTTGTTAGACATTTATAGGGCGAGATTATACTAGTTTTAGTCAGCGTATGAAGAAAGATATAGTATAACAGTAGGAAAAACAAAGTCTTCATTTAAGTCAATTAAGATAATATAAGAAACAAGAAATTATAGGCAAGTACTTCTAATTTGAGCAGGGAGAGATGAAACTAGAAATCAGGAATTCAAATGTAACAATTTCAATTCCTATGCGGGGACATAAGGACCTAAAAATCCCTAAAGGGCAATTTATTTGCAAATAAGTCTGAGTACGCACTCGTCACCTCGCGTACGCGGACTACAATCAACATAGAAGACTCAATCCTAAGGGGTAGTTCCCCCACACAAGGTTAGGCAAGATACTTACCTCAAAGACGACAACCCGATACTCAAAAATAGACTTCTCGGGCAGGAAGGCCTCCGGACGGCTCAAAATCAACTAAAACAACTTCAAAATACATATAAAATTGTCACGACCCAAAATCCTAACTTAGGTCGTGATGGCGCCCAACAGCAGGGTCAGGCAAGCCAACACTCAATTTACTAAGGGTTCTTTCTTATTAGATTAAACATTTCAACATATACTCAGTTCTTTAAAACTTAAAACATGAATCGACAAGAATAATTAGCCAGTTTTTAATCAAAAGCAGTCATGAAGAGGCGTGAGCCAATATATATACAAACTCGAAATCCATAATAACTATCACGTGTGTGCCAGGAATTAGTATCACAAGTCCTATGGGCATACTAACAGAATATACAAAAGATATAATATACAGTCCCACTGTCTGAAGGAAATAGACGGTAAATAAGCAAACGTAACCCCATGGTGCTGCCGGAGATTGCCAGGAGAAAGAAGCTCACCGTGAAGTCAGGTCCGTTTAAAATAAAAATCAAGCTCCGGTGCGACAACCAGATGCACTAGCCTCAGAACCTGTACAATTAAGTACAGAAGCATAGCATGAGTACATAAATATATATGTACCCAGTGAGTATCCCGCCTAACCTCGAAGAGGTAGTGACGAGAGGTCGACTGGACACTCACTAAAGTCCAACAGTATAATTTAACAGAATATGATGGAAACGGTAGGCATGTAAAGGCAATGAAGCAACAAATATATATAAGGCACTGAAATCCAAGGAAGTATTGGGAATGAATAACATAATTACTACTTCATCTTCCCCCAAATATCTGTCAAATCAATGTCCATGAATTTAGTAAAAAATGAGTCATGCGCATGCAGGGTAAGGACAACCGGTTGGAGTCATAAGATAGTCATGTCCGTGCACTGCCGAGGGTCGAACGCCTCGAACCATAAGTGCACCTTTCCATAAAGTACCCACAACTATGCACTGCCGAGGATCGAACAACCCGAACTAAAAATGCATCTTTTCCATAAAGTAATCCTCTCTATGCACTGCCGAGGATCGAACTGACCGAACCAAAAGTGCATCTCTCAATCCGCCGTGGCGTACGGCCCATTCCCATAAGATTGGGGGAAATCACACTCCACTAGCGGAATGTAAATTGCGAAACGGTCACATGCACACACATTATTCCTTTTTAAATTACTTTTCAATGAACAATTCCTTACAAGTTTTCTCAAATTCCATGACCTCAGGGAAATAAGCCGCATGTAACATTTAATTTATTAAGCATATAGTTCATATCAAGTAAAACACAAGGCACGATGTGGGCCTAACTACCCGGACATAATAGTAATAGCCGCTATGTACGGACTCTCATCACTTTGTACGTACGTAGCTCCCACAATTATCACATATAGCATTTAAATCACCTAGGGGGACAGTTCCCTCTTACAAGGTTAGAAAGGAGACTCACCTCGCCTCGCACCTACTCCCCGGGTCAAAAATGCGCCCGAAACTCCGAACTTGACACCCACAGACTCGAAACTAGCCGAATGTTATACAAATATATCAATTTATATTCAAAGAATGGAATTCTCCTATTATTTAGTCAAATTCAACATTCTTGAAGAAATCCCAAAATCCAACCCCGGACCCGCATGCCCGGGTTCCGAAAATTCTCGAAGGAAACACTCACCCATAACCTAAGGATCGTTAATATATGATTTTTGTATGAATTCATAGCCAATGCGCGGGTAATTTTCTACATTTTCAGAACCCTAGGATACTACCCCAAATCCTTAATTTTCACTAATTAGGTATTTAATTTAGTTTGTAATCCATGCATGAAACGAATATTAGGGTTGAATTTATTTACCTTCAATAACTAGGTCGTTTGCTCCTCTTGAATGCTGAAAATCATCCCAAGGAAGAAGAAGAAGATGAGGAAAATGAATTAAATCTCGTTATAAAAACACACTGCCCAGCTGCCCCTTCTATGCGAACGCATCAGGGGAAGTGCGTTCGCGATGAACAAATGGCCAGGCCTGATGAGGCCTTCTATGCGAACGCGGAGAGGTCTTCGCAAACGCGGAGGCTAGCTAGGCTAGACCTACGCGAACGCGGCTGGGGGGTGCGAACGCACTGAGTAAGGGCTAAGCTGGTCTAGCCCAATGCCCTACCCTATGTGAACGCGGAGCACCTATGCGAACGCATAGGATAAATTTTCACTCCCGCCCAGATCCTTCTATGCGAACGCGGCAGAGCAACCGCGAACGCATAGAAGGAAACCAGACACATAAATTATGGTGTGTTGCATTTGACTCCGAGAGGTCCGAAACTCACCCGATCCCCTCGGGACCCCGTCCAAAGGCACTGGCAGGTCTGTATTAATGATACGGACTCGCTCGAATTTACGGAACGTGAAAAACAACAACGAAACTAAGAATTTGATCCCAAAACCAAATTGAATCTAACTTTGAACTTAAAGTCCTAGAATTCGCTAACAATGCGCCGAACCGACCTTTACTACTCAGAATGACACCAAATTTTGCAGGCAAGTCATAAATGACATAACGGAACTATTCCCAATCTTAAAATTCCGTTCGGACCTCGATAACAAGAAAACACGTCCAAATCCACAATATTAACTTAAGGAAATCCTTATTTCGATATTTGGCGCTGAAACGCTCCCAGGTCATCCAATATCCATTCCGAACATATGCTCAAGTCCGAAATCATCATACGAAGCTACTGGAACCGTCGAAACTCGATTCTGAGGTCGTTTACTAAAAATGTTGACCGAAGTCAAACTTGGCCTTAAAGGCCAACCTTAAGGACCAAGTGTTCCTATAGCACTCTAAACACTTCCGAATCCCGAACCACCAGTCCCCGCAAGTCATAAAGCATAATAAGCCCCTATGGGAAGTTTCATTTAGGGGAACGAGGTCCGATAACACAAACAACCGGTTGGAGTTACATTCTCCACCTCTTAAACAAACGTTCGTCCTCGAGCGGGTCTAGAATCATACCTGAAGTGCTGAATAAGTGTGGATATTTGCTCCGCATGTCCTTCTCGGACTCCCAGGTTGCTTCCTCGACTGGTTGTCCCCTCCACTGGACCTTCAACTACGGAAACTCTCTTGGACCTCAACTGGCGATCCTGCCTATCAGTAATAGCAACTTGCTCCTCCTCGTAGCCCAACCTCTCATCCAACTGAATAGTGCTGAAATCAACCACGTGAGAGATGTCGGTGTGGTACCTCTGGAGCATGGATACATGAAAGACCGGATGAACTCCTAATAATCTGGGAGGTAAGTCTAGTTCATAAGCAACCTCGCCAACTCGCCTTAACACCTCGAAGGGAACTATAAACCTCGGGCTCAGCTTGCCCTTCTTCCTAAACCTCATAATACCCTTCATCGGCGAGACCTTCAACAGAACCTTGTCTCCCTCCATAAATGATACATCACGCGCCATCTGATCGGCGTAACTCTTCTGTCTGGACTGTGTTGTGCGGAGCCTCTCCCGAATCAACTTCACCCTCTCCAAAGCATCCCTCACCAGGTCGGTACCATATAACTTAGCCTCACCAGGCTCAAACCACCCGATAGGGGAACAACATCGCCGACCATACAAAGCCTCAAATGGAGCCATCTCGATGCTGGACTGGTAGCTATTATTGTAAGCAAACTCGGACAAAGGCAAGAACTGGTCCCACTGACCTCCAAAGTCAATCACGCATGCCCTGAGCATGTTCTCCAATATCTGAACTGTACGCTCCGACTGACCATCAGTCTGAGGGTGAAATTTTGTGCTGAGATCTATCTAGGTGCCATCTCACTATGCAATGCTCTCCAGAAATGCGAGGTGAACTGAGGACCTCGATCTGATATAATGGACACCGCCACACCGTGCAACCAGACTATCTCCCGAATGTAGATCTGGGCTAACCTCTCAGAAGTATAAGTAGTAGCTACTGGAATGAAATGCGCCGATTTGGTCAATCTATCCACAATGACCCAAACTGCGTCAACCTTCTGCAAAGTCCGAGGCAACCCAACCACGAAGTCCATAGTGATGCGCTCCCATTTCCACTCAGGAATGGGCATCTGTTGAAGTAGGCCTCCTAGCCTCTGGTGCTTATACTTCACCTGCTGGCAATGAAGACACCTAGTCACATACTCCACGATGTCCCTCTTCATCCGCCTCCACCAGTAATGCTGCTTCAAATCACGATACATCCTTGTATCACCAAGATGAACAGAATACCGAGAACTGTGTGCCTCCTCTAGAATCCTCTCCCTCAGGCCATCAACATTAGGAACACATAAGCGGCCTTGAAGTCTCAGAACACCATCCTCGCCAATAGTAACCTCCTTGGCCCTACCCTGAACCATTGCCTCCCGTATCTCTGCCAAACACGGATCATCATACTGTCGAGCCTTAATCTCTCCAAATAATGAAGACTGAGCAACCACATGTGCTAAAACTCGACGAGGTTCTGAAAGATCTAATCTCACCAGGCGATTGGCCAAGGACTGAATGTCCAAGGCTAGAGGTCTCTCCTCTCCTGCAATATAAGCCAAGCTACCCATACTCTCCGCCTTCATGCTCAAAGCATATGTTACCACATTTTCCTTTCCCGGATGATAAAGAATGGTGATATCATAATCCTTCAATAACTCAAGCCATCTGCGCTGCCTCAAATTAAGATCCCTCTGCTTGAACAAGTGCTGCAAGCTACGGTGGTCTATATAAACCTCACAGGACACTCCATACAAGTAGTGCCTCCAAATCTTAAGAGCATGAACAATCGCCGCCAACTCCAAGTCGTGCACAGGGTAATTCTTCTCATGAACCTTCAGCTGGCGTGAAGAATAAGCAATAACTCTCCCTTCCTGCATCAACACACACCCCAAGCCAATGCGCGAAGCATTGCAATATATTGTATACATCCCAGAACCGGAAGACAATACTAAAACTGGTGCTGACGTCAATGTTGTCTTGAGCTTCCAAAAGCTCGCCTCACATTCGTCAGACCATCGGAACGGGGCATTCTTCTGAGTCAATCTGGTCAATGGAGCTGCAATGGAAGAGAATCCCTTCACAAATTGGCGATAATAGCATGTCAGGCCCAAAAAGCTCCTGATCTCTGTAGCTGAGGTAGGACGCGAGCAACTCTGAACTGCCTCGATCTTCTGAGGATCAACCTTGCTACCCTCTCCGGATACTACATGCCCCAGGAATGCTACGGAATCCAACCAGAACTCACACTTGGAGAACTTAGCATATAGCTTCTGTTCCCGCAAGGTCTGGAGCACAACTCTCAAATGCTGCTCGTGCTCCCCTAGGCTATGTGAGTAAATCAAGATGTCATCAATAAAGACAATAACAAAGGAATCAATATACGGCCTGAACACCCTATTCATCAAGTCCATGAATGATGTTGGGGCATTAGTCAAGCCAAAGGACATCACCAGGAACTCATAGTGGCCATATCTCGTACGAAAAGCAGTCTTTGGAACATCAGAGGCCCCAATCTTCAGCTGATGATATCCCGATCTCAAATCAATCTTAGAAAACACCCGATCACCCTGCAACTAGTCAAACAAATCATCAATGCGCGACAAAGGATACTTATTCTTAATGGTGACCTTGTTCAACTGGCGGTAATCAATACACATCCGCAAGGACCCATCCTTCTTCTTTACGAATAGAACTGGAGCACCCTACGATGATACACTCGGTCTGATGAACCCCTTAGCTAACAACTCCTCAAGCTTCTCCTTCAACTCCTTCGGAGCCATACGGTACGGAGGAATAGATATAGGCTGGGTTCCTGGAGCTAAATCAATGGATAAATCAATATCACGGTCTGGAGGCATGCCTGGGAGGTCTGAAGGAAATACATCAGCAAACTCTGGAACCACTGTTACTGAATCAATCGTCGAACACTCGGCGGTGGTGTCCCGCACATAAGAAAAATAGGCCAGACAACCCTTCTCGACCATATGCCGAGCCTTCATGAATGAAATAACTCGGCTGGCTGCACTAACTGAGGAACCTCTCCACTCCAGCCTAGGCGACTCAGGCATGGCTAAAGTAACTGTCTTGGCATGGGAATCTAGCACGGCATGATAAGGAGATAGCCAATCCATGCCTAGAATAATCTCAAAATTAACCATGTCAAGCAATAAAAGGTCCGCTCTGGTCTCGAACCCACAGAAGGTGATCACACAAGACTGATAAATCTGGTCTACCACCACATAATCGCCCACAGGAGTGGACATATATATAGGAGAATCCAAGGATTCGCGAGGAGCATCCAAAAAATGAGCAAATAATGTTGAAACATATGAATAGGTGGATCCTAGATCAAACAATACTGAAGCCTCTCTACCACATACTGAGATAATACTTGTGATCACGGCGTTTGAGGCCACTGCATCTGATCTGGTCGGAATGGCATAGAATCTGGCTGGAGTACCGGAAGAATGAGCTCCACCATAGTGAACAGGAGTTGCCTGATCTCCCCCTGATTGGCCTCCACCTCTAGGACGACCCCTGCCGACATGTCCTCCACCTCTAGGTGGCCGGACTGCTGGTGCCGGACCCATCGACTGATAACCCTACTGTACGGCCTTGCCCCGAAACCTGGGACATTGCCTCCTCATATGACCTGGCTCTCCACACTCGTAGCAACTCCCAGGTAACATAGTCTGCTGCCCCAAAGAAGAAACATGAACGACCGGAGGGCGATGTCCTTCTGGTATAGCACTGAAGTAGGGGTCGGAGGATCTCGGATAACTGAGATAACCATTGGG
The DNA here is from genome assembly GCA_005239505.1 of Nicotiana paniculata. Classification (NCBI taxonomy): domain Eukaryota; kingdom Viridiplantae; phylum Streptophyta; class Magnoliopsida; order Solanales; family Solanaceae; genus Nicotiana; species Nicotiana paniculata. The sequence continues at coordinate 59,480 of ML341594.1, read as the reverse complement.
TGAACTCTGAATGGCTGAAGGACGGTAGGAACGCTCTGGCATGGCGCTGAAATGAGGCCTCGCTGGAACACCTCGGGGAGGTGGTGGAGGTGCTGAATATAAAGGCATGTTGGGCTGACCTCTGCCCCTCGCTGGGGCACCTCTGAAATCTCCAGAGAATCTATCCCTCTTGTCCTGCTTCCCCTGCTCCCTGCTCCTCGACCGATACCCCTTGATCCTACAAGCAATCTCTACCACGAGCTGATAAGGAGTACCCATCTCCACCTATCGGGCCATGGTGGACCTAATACTTGGATGCAACCCAGCCACAAATATCCACACCCTCTCTGCATCAGTAGGTAGCATCATGATTGCATGGCGAGAAAACTCTGAAAATCTGGGCTCATAATCTGTCACTGACATCTGTCCCTGCTCTATCCACTCAAACTGATACCGCAGCTCTTTCCTCTCAGAGGGTGGGATATATCTATCCAGAAACATCTGCGTGAACTACTCCCAAGTGACAGGAGGAGAATCTGCTGGCCTGCTGAGAATATAGGACTGCCACCACCTACGAGCTCTGCCCTCCAACTGAAAGGTAGTGAAATCCACTCCATGGGACTCTAGTATCCTCATGTTGTGCAGTTTGTCCCTGCACCTATCCACAAAATCCTGGGCATCCTCGCCTCGCTCACCCCCAAAGACTGGAGGGTGCAATCGAGTCCATCTATCCAATAACTTCTGCAGATCACCATCCGCAGCTGGTCTGGGCTCAGCTGGTGCTGCAACAGGCTGGACCCTACCCACGGGTAGTGTACCTAGGGTATGATGTAATGTTGTTATCTGGCCTGCAGCCAGGGTAGTAGGGGTCTACACTCCCCCTACCACCTGAGAAGTGGCAGGATCTGCTGGAAATAAACCAGCCTGGGACATTGTGTCCATAAATCTCATCATACGGCCCATGACTGCTTGGAAGCCTGACACCTTCGTCTACTGGAACAAGGTCTGCTGGAGGCACCTCATCCTTCTCCTCTATAATAGGGTCCTCTGGTGGCGGAACCGAGATAGCTCTGGGACGCCCTCGTCCCTTACTGCGGGTTGGTGTTCTCCCCCGGCCTCTTCCGCGGCCTCGGACAACGGGGGTAGCGGCCCTTCCCGGGTCTAGAACATCAGATGCACGCGTCCTCACCATCTGTGAGAGAATAGAAGAATGAGTTTAGTAAATCATAGACTGCACGATAGAATAAGAACAAAAAGAGGTTTCCTAACACCCTATAGCCTCCTGAAGATAAGTACAGACGTCTCCGTACCGATCCGCAAGACTTTACTGGGTTTGCCTGTGACTCGTGAGACTTACGTGAACCTAGTGCTCAGATACCATGTTGTCACGACCCAAAATCCTAACTTAGGTCGTGATGGCGCTCAACAGGGGGGTCAGGCAAGCCAACACTCAATTTACTATGCGTTCTTTCTTATTAGATTAAACATTTCAACATATACTCAGTTCTTTTAAACTTAAAACATGAATCGACAAAAATAATGAGCTAGTTTTTAATCAAAAGCAGTCATGAAGAGGCGTGAGCCAATATATATACAAACCCGAATCCATAATAACTATCACGTGTGTGCTAGGAACTAGTGTCACAAATCCTACGTGCATACTAACAGAATATACAAAAGATATAATATACAGTCCCACTGTCTGAAGAAAATAGACGGGAAATAAGCAAAAGAAACCCCATGGTGTTGCCGGAGATCGCCAGGAGAAAGCAGCTCACCGTGAAATCTATAATCAAAATCAAGCTCCGGTGCGACAATCAGATGCACCAGCCTCAGAACCTGTAACAAATGAGTCATGCGCATGCAGGGTAAGGACAACCGGCCGGAGTCATAAGATATTCATGTCCGTGCACTACCGAGGGTTGAACGACCCGAACCATAAGTGCACCTTTCCATAAAGTACCCACATCTATGCACTGCCGAGGATCGAACGACCCGAACCATAAGTGCACCTTTCCATAAAGTACCCACATCTATGCACTGCCGAGGATCGAACGACCCGAACCAAAAGTGCATATTTGCCATAAAGTAGTCCTCTTTATGCACTGCTGAGGATCGAACGACCCGAACCAAAAGTGCATCTGTCAATCCGCTGTGGCGTACTGACCGTTCCCATAAGAGTGGGGGAAATCACACTCCTCGCGGAATGTAAATTCCGAAGCGGTCACATGCACACACATTATTCCTTTTTAAATTACTTTTCAGTGAACAATTCCTTACAAGTTTTCTCAAATTCCATGACCTCAGGAAAATAAGCCGGATGTAACATTTAATTTATTAAGGATATAGTTCATATCAAGTAAAACACAAGGCATGATGTGGGCCTAACTACCCGGACATAATAGTAATAGCCGCTACATATGGACTCTAGTCACTTTGTACGTACGTAGCCCCCACAATTATCACATATAGCATTTAAATCACCTAGGGGGACAATTACCTCTTACAAGGTTATAAAGGAGACTCACCTCGCGTCGCACCTACTCCCCAGGTCAAGAATGCGCCCGAAACTCTGAACTTGACACCCACGGACTCGAAACTAGCCAAATGTTATACAAATATATCAATTTATATTCAAAGCATGGAATTCTCCTATTATTTAGTCAAATTCACCATTCTTGAAGAAATCCCAAAATCTAACCCCGGGCCCGCATGCCCGGATTTCGAAAATTCTCGAAGGAAACACTCACTCATAACCTAAGGATCGTTAATATATGATTTTGTATGAATTCATAGCCAATGCACGGGTATTTTCTACATTTTCAAAAGCCCTAGGTTATTATCCCAAATCCTTCATTTTCACTAATTAGGTAGTTAATTTAGTTTGTAATCCATGCATGAAACTAATATTAGGGTAGAATTTCCTAACCTTCAATAACTAGGTCGTTTGCTCCTCTTGAATGCTGAAAATCGTCCCAAGGAAGAAGAAGAAGATGAGGAAAATGAATCAAAATCTCGTTATAAAAACACACTGCCCAGTTGCCCCTTCTATGCGAACGCATCAGGGCAGTGCATTTGCGTTGAACAAATGGCCAGGCCTGATGAGGCCTTCTACGCGAAAGCGGAGAGGTCTTCGCGAACGCGGAGGCTAGCTAGGCTAGACCTACGCGAACGCGGCTGGGGCAAACGCACTGAGTAAGGGCTAAGCTGGTCTGGCCCAAATGCCCTACCCTATGCGAACGCGGAGCACCTATGCAAACGCATAGGGCAAATTTTCACTCTCGCGCAGATCATTCTATGCGAATGCGGCAGAGCAACCGCGAACGCATAGAAGGAAACCTGACACAGAAATTCTGGTGTTTTGCATTTGACTCCGAGGGGTCCGAAATTCACTTGAGCCCCTTGGGACCCCGTCCAAAGGCACTGGAAGGTTTGTATTCATGATACGGACTTGCTCGAATTTACAGAACGTGAAAAACAACAACGAAACTTAGAATATGACCCCAAAACCAAATTGAATCAAACTTTGAACTTAAAGTCCTATAATTCGCTAACAATGTGCCGAACCGAGCTTTACTACTCGAAATGACACCAATTTTTGCAGGCAAGTCATAAATGATATAACAGAACTATTCTCGGTCTCGAAATTCTGTTAGGACCTCGATAACACAAAAATACGTCCCAAACCACAATATTAATTTAAGGAAATCCTTATTTCGATATTTGGCGCCGAAGTGCTCCCGGTTCATCCAAAACCCATCCGAACATATGTCCAAGTCTGAAATCATCATACGAAGCTACTGGAACCGTTGAAACTCGATTCTGAGGTCGTTTACTAAAAATGTTGACCAAAGTCAAACTTGGCCTTAAAGGCCAACCTTAAGGAACCAAGTGTTCCTATAACACTCTAAACACTTCCGAATCCCGAACCACCAGTCACCGCAAGTCATAAATCATAATAAGCCGCTATGGGAAGTTTCATTTAGGGGAACGGGGTCTGATAACGCAAAACGACCGGTCGGGCATTACAAAAACGTATAAGGAACGATTCCGAATAATAAAGTTTCAATCTTTGCAAATTTATAAAAATCGACCCAAAAGTCGACCCCCGGGCCCGCACCTCCGAACCCGACAAATTTTATAATTTTCGATTACCCATTCCGATACGAGTTCACCCATCTAAATTTATCAAATTCCGATACCATTTGGTCCTTCAAATCATGATTTTTCAATTTAGGATTTTTTTTTCAAAACCCACAATTTTCCCAACTCAAATCATAAATTATATGATAAAAACAAGAACTAATTCATGGAATATGTTTAATTCTAGTTGAAGAACACTTACCCATTCGAATTGTGTGAAAACCCCATCAAAAATCTCCACGGTCCGAGCTCTAGAGGTCAAAATATGATAAAAATGGTGAAACCCCGATTTTTGGAATATAATCTGTCTGCCAAGTTATTTGTGCACTGCGACCGCGGACACAGAGATGCGATCGCATAGGAGAAAAAATACTACTGGCCAAAAGGTGCTATGTGATCGCATATAAGGTTGCGATCGCATTGAAGGAAAAATTGGGCTGGTCCATTTTACACTATGCGATCGCATGCAAATCAGTAGAGTAAAATGAGAGGAAATGGACCTGAACCCTATCCGAAACACACCCGAGCCCTCGGGAATCAAAACCAAATATACACGCAACCTCAAAAACATCCTACGGACTTATTCGATTAATCAAATCACCAAAATAACATCATAAACATCGAATTAAACCTCAAAATCAATGAAATTTCTCAAAACTTCTTTAAATATCAATTTTTGCATTTAAGGTCCGAATCACGTCAAATTAAGTCTGTTTCTTACCAAATTTCACAGATAGCACATACAGGTCATATCGAACCTGTACCGGGCTCCAAAACTATGATACGAGCCCGATATCACAGGTTTCACCTCAAATTTAATTTTCAAAAACCTTTATATTTTTTAGAAAATAATTTTCTTTAAAAATTCATTTCTCGGACTTGGGACCTCGAAATTTAATTCCGGGCATACACCCAAGTCCCATATTTTCCTAAGGACCCTTCGGGACTATCAAATCACGGGTTCGGGTCCGTTTACCAAAAACGTTGACCGAAGTCAACTTTATTCAAATTTCTAATTCAAAATTATCATTTTTATCAATTTTTCACATAAAGTCTTCTCGGCTACACGCCCGGGCTGCGCACACAAATCAAGGTGAGATATAAGGAGGTTTTCACGACCTTGAAACACAAAATTAGCTAGAATATATGGGATGACCCTTTTGGGTCATCACACATATAGTGTACAAGAATGTAAAAATTCCTTAAAAATAACCACTATTTTATGAAAAGATAAAATCTGGACAATAATACCTTTAGCAAACACGGAAAAGAGTCAGCATAATATGCTGGATTATGAAACTTTTGCGTATAAAACTCCAGCACATTGTATTGAAGTTCAAACTTCAAAGATACTTTATATGAAAATTCCAATATATTATGTTGGAGTTTAACTTGTAAAAGTTTAAAGTCCAGTGTATTATGCTGGAATTCACGTACAAGGTATTTTAAACTGTAACATATTATGTTGGAATTCCATATATAAAAAGTTCGGACTTAACATATTATGCTAGAATTTTTTCGAAGATTAACTTAGGGTGTTTTTGTTCAAATTTTATCATGAAAAATGGCTACATTTATATTAATATATCAAAATAGTACCTAATTTCCAATTAGCAATAGTAAACCATGCTAATCTAAATTTATCCCATTTATTGTGTAGAAAGAATATGTAACGACTCGACCGATAGTTTTGAGCTCTAGCGCGTCGTTCGGCAGTTTGGGGTATTATGATTTGCAGGTGTGGTCGGAATTGAATTTCGGAAAGTTTAGAGTTGATTTGGAAAGAAAATTCTCATTTTAGAAGCCTTAAGTTGGAAGAATCAACTAAGATTGGAATTTTGAGTAAACGACCTCCAAATAAGGATTTGAAGGTTTCAACAGGTTCATATGATGATTTCGGACTTGGGTGTATGTCCATATCGGGTTTTGGATAAGCCGGGAGTGTTTCGGCGTATATTGTGGAAGTTAGCATTTTTGAAGAAATTTCCTAAGTTTGGGCTGAAGCGCATTTCAGTGATGTTGATATCCGTTTGGGATTCCAAGACTAGGAATAGCTTCGTATGGTGATTCTGGAGTTGGGAGCGCGATCGGAAGTGAATTTGGATGTCCGTAGGTCATTTTGAAGTCATTTGGCTAAAGATAGAAATTTGAAGGTTTTTGAGAAATCCGATCGGAAGTGGAAATTTTGATATCGGGGTCGAAATGCGATTCCGGAAGTTAGAGCATGTCCGTAATGTCCAATATGATTTGTGTGCAAAATTTGAGGTCAATCTGACGTGATTTGATAGGTTTCGACATCAGAAGTAGAAGTTAGAAATTTCTAAGTTTATAAAGTTGGGATTTGGGTGCGATTCGTGGTCTCGATGTTGTTTGATGTGATTTTAGGCCTCGAGCAAGTCCGTGTTATGTTTTGGAATAGGTTGGTATAATTGGACGGGGTCCCGGGGGCGTCGGGTGGATTCTAGGTGGTTAACGGATCAAGTTTGGGAGTTTGAAGAAGGCTAAGGTTGTTGTCATCCGGTGTGACCTCACATGCGAGGATTTGGCCGCAGGTGCGGACCACAGGTGCGGATATGGCCTCGAGCAAGTCCGAAGGATGGATGGTATGGCCGGGAGCGCAGGTGCGATGGCATTTTCGAACCTGCAAAGACGCAGATGCGGACAGAGGTTGCATGTGCGATTTTGGGCTGGAGTTGAGGCAACCGCAGGTGCAAGGGATTGGTCGCACCTACGGGAGCGCAGGTGCGGAGGTAGGATCGTAGGTGCGGAATCGAGGCTGGGCAGAATGTTTTAAAACGTGAATTGTTGGCCATTTTTTCATTTCTTCTTTGGCTTAGGCGTTCTTGGAAGGCTTCAAAGAGAGGATTTCTTCATGCAATGTCAAGGTAAGTAACTTCTTCATGCTTCTAAGTTAAATACAAGATTATATGCATGGATTAGGCATGGAAATTGATTGGAAATTTGGAGAATCTTAAAGAAACCTAGAAAATGGAAATTTGGATTTTAAACACGAATTTAGCATGAATATTTGAGTAAATTGTATATTTGAGTTAGTAAGGCTATGGCTAGAATATATCTTCGAGAAATTTTGTATTTCGGGCACGTGGGCCCGATGGCATTTTGGTCATTTCACTAAACGGGGTTGGGAAATTATATAATTTGGAATTTGTTGCAATATTAGAGTATATTTTCATTGGGTTGTCGTTGTTTGGATAGTTTTGGGGCGTTGTGCGTCCGTTTGGAGTCATCGGAAGGGCTTGGAGGCCGGTTATGGAATCTCGGAGCGAGGTAAGTCTCCTTTCTAACTTTGTGAGAGGGAATTGCCCCCCTAGGTGAACTAATTAAGTATGTGTTACTATCTGCAGGGGTTATGTACGCACGAGGTGACGGGAGTCCGTGCGTAGCTACTATTATGCCATGTTCGGGTATCCTAGGACCCACTACCATGCCTTACTTGTTGTACCTGTGATCTTGTCTGTAATGTTAGACTGCTAATATAATTGAAATTGTAATCGAATGACTAAGGAAAATTGGAGTTTATTTTCTTAATCATCTAAAAAGAGAATTGATTTCCTTCACGGGCAATTATATTTCCGGATAAGGTTGTATTATTAAACATTCTAAAGGCTTGGCAAGTGAATTTCGAAAAAGGATTTAAATACTATTTTGTCGTTTTTAAAAGAGAAATCGGTAATTTACTTGAGTATTTGTGTTCCCGACGTATTCGGGGTGGATTGTTGATTGTGCATGTCTGCATGTGACCGTTTCGCAATTTACATTTCGCGAGCAGAGTGTTATTCCCCCCACTTCATGGGAGCGGGTCGTATGCCACACGAGATTGAAAGAAATATTATGGTTCGGGCCATTCGACCCTCGGCAGTGCACATATATGATTATTATGATGGCTCAGGCCGGTTGTCCTTATCCCATATGCACATGCTAAATTGTTAAATGTTTACATGGTTTTGAAGTGATAAGATATTTGGGGAAAAATAAAGAAGTAATTGTTTAGTTAAGATATTTGGGGGAAAACAAAGAAGAAATTTGTTTATTTAAGATATTTTGGGGAAAATGAGAAAGTAGTAACTGTTTATTTACTTCCAGTATTTAATTGGATTTCAGTGCCTTATATATGTTTGCTGGTTTATTACCTTTACATGCCTACCGTATTCATCATATGCTGTTAAATTAATTTGTTGGACCTTAGTGAGTGTCTAATTCGACCTCTCGTCACTACTTCTCTGAGGTTAGGCGCGCGACTTACTGAGTACACGTTGTTTTTTGTACTCATGCTACACTTGTTGTGCATTCTTATTGCACAAGTACCTTCATAGTTACATGGCTTGTTGGATACTTAGGCGAGCTGCACCATCCGGAGGCGATCCGCAGCTGACAGAGTCTCCTTCGTACTGTATTTATTTTTATTTTAAATTTCCTTGTCCAATTTGTATTTCGGACACGCTTTGTGATGATTGTATAAATTCTTAGAAATCGCTCATGTACTTGTGACACCGGGTTCTGGGATGTGTTGGGATATAATTGCTAAAATGGAATATTCAAACTATTGTTTTACTTGACAAATTCTTTTTTTTGTTAATATGTAATAAAGTGTAAGGAAATGCTTCTTCATAATTGATAAAACAGGAAATTGTTTCAACTAATTAATGTTTGGCTTGCCTGGAAATGATGTCCGGCGCCATCACGACCTTACAAATTTTGGGTCGTGACAACATGGTATCAGAGCGCTAGGTTCCCTTAGGTCTCACGAGTCATGAGCAAGTCTAGTAGTGTCTTGTGGATCGGTACGGAGACGTCTGTACTTATCTTCGAGAGGCTACATGGCTGTTAGGAGTACTTCCCTTCTTGATTCCTCATCGTGCGATTTGATTCCTTTGAGGCTTATTCCTATGTTTATTCTTACTCAATCTTACGCGTCGCGGGCGCTTGCCATGAATCAGGAATTTGAGGAATTTAAATGGTGCTACAGATGTAATTCGAGATGTTTCCATGTGTAATTGGTTGGGGCTGTTGTTATGGCCCTGCAGAAGAATAATATGTTGTTTTAGCTCAGTAGCTGTCTTTTTTAGAGCCTTAAGGCTATGCTCAGGTAGTGATGATGCTTGCGATTGGTTGTCGCGCGATGTCGATATGATGATAGAATGCTTGCCCGTATGTTGGGGTTGATGAATGGTTTGAAGGGAGGTCTTGTCAGAGTTTGCTTTCAAGATTTCGGTATTTTAGTTTCGGCAGAGGAAAGGCAATTGGGTTATGAATGGTCTGGTTGGGGTTGATAAAGTAGTAGGACTTGGTGTCTTTAATGAGGTGGGATATGCACTTGTGACGTGAAGTCATCGTCATTGATCGAATGGAATGTGTTAGGTTTGTCGGTGCTATGATTTCTTCGGTTGCGTGGGGTCAGAGTATTGAGAAGAAGTATTGAAGAATGCGGTTGGCAGGGACCGTGAGGTGCGGTGGTTCAGTACCAGATAAGTGTTGATGATGAAGGCAGCTAGAGAAAGGTGATCTTCGGAGAGATTGAAGTCGTGGAGATCTGCTGGTTTAAGAGCTACAGAGAATGATCCTGAAGTGAGGCTAGGCGGTGGTTCCATTTCTAGGAGGCCAGGTGTAAGAAGCGGAAGTCGAGTAGTCGCAAAGTGGGGGAGCGACAACATAGCTTGGAATTTGAAGATATTGTCACGCATTTAATGAATGTCCATGAGGAGGGGACGGACTAGTAAAGTTGGTAAATGAAGCAGGGCGTAGGATGAGGTATTGAAGTCGCAGAGAGCGTGCATTTCAGCATCATTGGAAGGTGTCCGCGGGGTGATTTCCACATGTGGGTTATCTCCAGTGAATAGGTTAGCGGTGGCATAGTTGGCAGGTCTATGTGAGGGGTTCTAGTGGCTATTCGGTAGGAGGCAGAATGTGTGAATGATGCTAGAGAATTTGAGTATTTAGGGAGTGCTAGCAGGATAATGTTGAAGAATTGGACGGATTGGTTGAGCAAGATCATGTTATCAAAGGAGAAAGGATCTCTGCAGGGTCTAGAGTGGTGCAAGGAGTAGCTTCGGGCTAAGTGGGGGGGTCCCACCATCTGTAGTTGGGTTGCAGGATTGTGTTATCATAGGGTTGCGGATTTGTCGGCGTGTTGGCAAGTTATTATTGCTAAAGGAAAGGAGTAAAATGGTGATTGTGTGTGGGATTTGATGAATGTGTGCAAAAGTTGGCCCTGTTAGGCCAGAGTTAGGCTTTGGAAGATTCAGAATTTTGCTTAAGGCATAGGTGAGTTGTTAGGGTAGTGACTCAGTCACGTGCTTCAAGGAAAAGGTGTTCATGTGCTAGAAGAGCCTTGAAGTTGATTGTATTCGGGACCAGTCAGAGTGTGTGACTCTCAATAGCGGTCCTAGTGAGTTCAGAAGTTAAGAATGCGGCGTTTAAGTGTTTCAAGCAGCAGTATGATCGAGAATCGAGCTTTTGCAAAGTAAATTCTAAGAAAAAGAAGATAGTTGGAATGTTCTATGACATGTTTCAGCATGCAGGATAGTATTGGAGGAGTGAGATAAATAAACTCCGGATTGTAGAAAGATTATCAAGAGGGTATGAGACGGGTTGCGGGATTTAGGCAGCATAGTCTCGTGAATCAAGGTCACTCGGGATGAGTGAGGGTTGAGTTTGCTATGAGATGGAGGAAGTTGCTATTATTTTTGAGGCAATTGAAGATGATCAAAAGAAAATAGATTGATTAGCCATGGTTGAAATGGCACATTTACGGTAGTGATCAGTTCCTTCGGTGTGATTAAGTTATGCATGTGGTTTGTGCCGGTGTGTGCGGGGCTTGTCGGCCATCGTAATGGATTTTATGTGGGAGCATTTGGGTGCTATGGCCTGTCAGGTGTAGGCGGATACCGAAAGGGTTATGGTGGTATAGACTACTACTTAAGGATTTGCATGTTGGGTGATTGTGGCAATTGACTCGTGTGTTGAGATGGTACTCTTGAATTGAGTTAAGTAAAAGGTTTCTATATGATGAAGTGTTCATCCTATTGATGTTTCAGAAGTTATGATGGAATTCTTGCGCTACCTCATATTAGCATGTTAGGTGCGGTAAGCAGTATGTTACTGGGAGTAAGAATCGAGATTGCGATTCGGTGTTAATAAGGATGTCATGAGCTCGGAAGAGCAAGAAAAAGTGATTTGAAAGTTCAGAGTAAGATGGTGTTGTCTTCAGTGTCACCAGAGATTGATATTTGGTGGAAGAGGCTTTGTACCCTGGTTAGAGTTCTTAATTTGTCTTACAACGTATTATGGCCAGTGGTGGATGTGCAGACTTGCTACCTTGTGTGGAAGGTCGTGGGAGCGTGACCACGAGAAGATGGTATAAGTGTGACATGTAGTCACTTGATGGATTGAGGATTTGGACTGAGTATAAGGATGTGCAATATTGCTTAATTGTGAATTTATGCCTGAAAGGCGTTCAGTTCAGTTGTTTGTGGATTGTGGGGTGTTTGTCCCGGCTATGATGGTTTTTCTCGCGTATTATGAGAGAAAGTGGGTTAATGTGGACCCAGGTGAAGTTATTAGCTTAGTTTGGTGCGATCAAGGTAGACTCGATATTTTTGGATGGATTTAAATATGATTATGGGCTCCGTATGAGCCAGGCATGTTCATTTCAGTAGAGCGCTTTTTCGTGGAAAGGTATTAGGACAACATATGTTGTTCCGTCTTCGTCAAATTCATGTAATATTGTGATTTGTGCCGTGTGAGTTGTGAAACGACTTGATAATTTCCTATGTGTCGAGGTCTCGCGTACTGGGGATGTTATGTGAGCAGGATAGCTCTTGAGATCCAGAGTGTATATATATATATATCGCACCTCAGTTGTGTTTGAGTTTTGTTGCATGCGGCTCTATCAGTCTCCCCAGGATGGTATTATGCACTTAGCGTGCTTGTGACCGATATTCGGTAATGTGTAATAGTGAGCAATTCAGCTCCGTATATATTTCCTTATGTGAGTTTTATGATGTGATCGGGTGTCACGCCGCCACGGGTATGTTATTTGGATTGGGTTGCACGTCGCAACAGTGTGATGATGAGAAGGGTTAATGTATATTTATTTTCTTATATTTTACTTCCTATTTTCTGAGAAAGGTTCATATTAGTTGCCTGAGTTGAATAGTCCCTTCCTGAGTCATTTCTTATCTATCATGTTCGAGTTATGGCTTATCGGCGCGATGTGGTATCATGTGAGGCTGTTGGTCATGTTTGGGGTGATTTGTTGTCTGAGCAGTTCACACTGGGTGAGACGAGATTATCGGATCAGGGATCAGTGCGATAAAGTTATGTGAAGTGTATATTAAAGAACAAAAACCATTATTCAGATTCATAATGAGGTGATGATTCTAGTTAAGACGAGATATTCAATGATTTGTTAACTCTGCAGTTGGGTATGAACTTCTACACATCTCCTCCGTTGTGCTGGTATCGTCAACATTATAGCAGGATGTATGTATATTTGTTATGAGGTGCATTGCGAGCATCAGATTCATGGATTTTTTTGGCTATGAAGGTACATGGAGCGTCATTGTGGTTAGATGATGAATTTTGCGGTGCATGGTGCTAATTTAGCAAAAGTATGTAGTCATGTTCTGGTATATCGTGTGGTGGATGATACGGTATTTATATATTGGAACTAGGCCTGGCAGAAAAATTTCAAGTGTTGAAACTAGGTTCTGAGCTTATTATATAGATAAAAGAAGAAATCTTCAAATTTTATCAAACTAATGTGCTCAACTGGGTTGTAGTAGCACGGGCAGGTGCTCGAGGTGTGAAATAGTGATTTCAGTAACTCTAGAGCAGTTCTTGGCACATTTGAGGACGAACGTCGGTTTAAGTGGGGGAGAATGTAACGACCCGACCGGTAGTTTGAGATCTAGCGCGTCGTTCGGCAGTTTGGGGTTATGAGCAGCTCCGTTTCAGGTATTATGACTTGCAGGTGTGGTCAGAATTGAATTTCGGAAAGTTCAGAGTTGATTTGGAAAGAAAATTCTCATTTCAGAAGCCTTAAGTTGGAAGAATCAACTAAGATTGGAATTTTGAGTAAACGACCTCCGAATCAGGATTTGAAGGTTCCAGCAGGTTCGTATGATGATTTCGGACTTGGGCATATATCCGGATCGGGTTTTGGATAACCCGGGAGCGTTTCGGCGTATATTGTGGAAGTTAGCATTTTTGAAGGTATTTCCTAAGTTTAGCCTGAAGCACATTTCAGTGATGTTGATGTCCGTTAGGGATTCCAAGGCTGGGAATATCTTCGTATGGTGATTCTGTATTTGGGAGCGCGATCGGAAGTGAATTTGGATGTCCGTAGGTCATTTTGAAGTCATTTGGCTAAAGATAGAAATTTGAAGGTTTTCGAGAAATCCGACCGGAAGTGGAAATTTTGATATCGGGGTCGGAATGAGATTCCAGAAGTGGGAGCAGGTCCGTAATGTCGAATATGACTTGTGTGCAAAATTTGAGGTCAATCGGACGTGATTTGATAGGTTTTGGCATCAGATGTAGAAGTTGGAAATTTCTAAGTTCATAAAGTTGGGATTTGGGTGCGATTCGTGGTCTTGATGTTGTTTGATGTGATTTGAGGCCTCGAACAAGTCCGCATTATGTTTTGGAACAGGTTAGTATAATTGGACGGGGTCCCGGGGGCCTCGGGTGGATTTCGGGTGGTTAACGGATCAAGTTTGGGAGTTTGAAGAAGGCTGAGGTTGCTGTCATCTGGTGTGACCGCACCTACGAGGATTTGGTCACAGGTGCGGAGCCGCAGGTGCGAAGGATGGATGGTATGGTTGGGAGCGCAGGTTTGATGGCATTTCCGCACCTGCAAAGACGCAGATGCGGACAGAGGCCGCAGGTGCGATTTTGGGTTGGGGTTGAGGTAGCCGCATGTGCGGGGGATTGGTCGCACCTGCGGGAGCGCAAATGCGGAGGTAGGACCACAGGTGCGGAATCGAGGCTGGGCAAAATCTTTTAAAACGTGAATTGTTGGCCATTTCTTCATTTCTTCTTTGGCTTAGGCGATCTTAGATGGCTTCAAAGAGAGGATTTCTTCATGCAATGTCAAGGTAAGTAACTTCTTCATGCTTCTAAGTTAAATACAAGATTATATGCATGGATTAGGCATGGAAATTGATTGGAAATTTGGAGAATCTTAAAGAAACCTAGAAAATGGAAATTTGGATTTTAGCCACGAATTTAGAATGAATATTTGAGTAAATTGTAAATTTGAGTTAGTAAGGCTATGGGTAGAATATATCTTCGAGAAATTTCGCAGGCACGTGGGCCCGAGGGCATTTTGGTCATTTCACTAAGCGGGATTAGGAAATTATATAATTTGGAATTTGTTGCAGTACTAGAGTATATTTTCATTGGGCTGTCGTTGTTTGGATAGTTTTGGGGCGTTGTGCGTCCGTTTGGAGTCATGGGAAGGGCTTGGAGGCCGGTTATGGAATCTCGGAGTGAGGTAAGTCTCCTTTCTAACTTTGTGAGGGGGAATTGTCCCCCTAGGTGAACTAATTAAGTATGTGCTACTATCTGCGGGGGCTACGTACGCACGAGATGACGGGAGTCCGTGCGTAGCTACTACTATGCCATGTCCGGGCAGCCTAGGACCCACTAGCATGCCTTACTTGTTGTACCTGTGATTTGTCTGTAATATTAGACTGCTAATATAATTGAAATTGTAATTGAATGACTAAGGATGATTGGAGTTTATTTTCTTAATCATCTAAAAAGAGAATTTATTTCCTTCGCGGGCAATTGTATTTTCGGATAAGGTTGTATTATTAAACATTCTAAAGACTCGGCAAGTGAATTTCGAAAAAGGATTTAAATACTATTTTGTCGTTTTTAAAAGAGAAATCGGTCATTTACTTGAGTATTTGTGTTCCTGACGTATTCGGGGTGGATTGTTGATTGTGCATGTCTGCATGTGACCGCTTCGCAATTTATTATCCGCGAGCGGAGTGTTATTATCCCCACTCTCATGGGAGCGGGCCGTACACTACAACGAGATTGAAAGAAATATTATGGTTCGGGCCGTTCGACCCTCGATTGTGCACATAGATGATTATTATGATGGCTCAGGCCGGTTGTCCTTATCCCGTATGTGCATGCTGAATTGTTAAATGTTTTCATGGTTTTGAAGTGATAAGATATTTGGAGGAAAATAAAGAAATAATTGTTTAGTTAAGATATTTGGGGAAAAACCAAAGAAGAAATTTGTTTATTTAAGATATTTGGGGGAAAATGAGGAAGTAGTAACTGTTTATTTACTTCCAGTATTTAATTGGATTTCAGTGCCTTATATATGTTTGCTGATTTACTACCTTTACATGCCTTCCATGTTCATCATATACTGTTAAATTAATTTGTTGGACCTTAGTGAGTGTCTAATTTGACCTCTCGTCACTACCTCTCTGAGGTTAGGCGGGCGACTTACTGAGTACACGTTATTTTTTTTACTCATACTACACTTGATGTGCATTCTTATTGCACAAGTACCTTCATAGTTACATGGCTGGTTGGAGACTTAGGCGAGTTGCACCATCCGGAGGCGATCCGCAGCTGACAAAGTCTCCCTCGTACTGTATTTATTTTTATTTTAAATTTCCTTGTCCAATTTTTATTTCGGACATGCTTTTTGATGATTGTATAAATTCTTAGAAATCGCTCATGTACTTGTGACACCGGGTTCTGGGATGTGTTGGGATATAATTGCTAAAATGGAATATTCAAACTATTGTTTTACTTCACAGATTTTTTTAGTTAATATGTAATAAAGTGTAAGGAAATGCTTCTTCATAATTGATAAAATAGAAAATTGTTTCAACTAATTAATGTTTGGCTTGCCTGACAATGATTTCCGGCGCCATCACGACCTTACGGATTTTGGGTCGTGACAGAATAGATGATGTGGTACGAATCAATCAATTGCAATGGCGAATGATGAAAGAATATCTACTTCCTCAGCTCCTTAGGTTCCCACTGCAACTTAGATGTTGAACACTCAACATCCAGTTCTGGTATATCACAATCATCCTCTGTATATTCATCCTTCGGATAGACAAGGTTCTGTTCTCATTTCAATTCAACTTTAAGGTTCTGAAAATTATTCGATTTGGAATCGGTCGATGAAGATTGTTTTGCATGGCAAAAACAAACTAAGTTTTGTTTTAGGAACATGTAGAAAAGAAATGTATGATCCTAGTCTACATGAACTCTAGGATAAATGTAATGCCATTGTCTTAGATTGGATAATGAACACTGTGTCACAAGTCTTATTAGTATTGTGATTTACGCTTCTACTGCAAATAAGGTGTAGGTAGATATCAAAGAGAGGTTTGATAAAGTAAATACCTCCAGAGCTTGTTATTTGCACAAGGAAATTGCTACACTTACTCATGGCATAATTATGGGATGAGTATGAGACACTTGCTCCTTCTCCTTCATGTGGATGTCCAGAGTCTATTAAACATTCCGAGCACTATCAATTACAAAAGCTTTATAAGTTTTTAATTGGTATTAATGAGTCTTATGAGAATGCAAAGGATCAAATTCTTATGACAAGGCCATTACCAAATATAAATCAGGCATATGTTATGATAGTGAATGTAGAAAGTCAAAGGAAGAATGACAACTGTGGGATCAATACTAGTGTTGGTATTGATGGCAATGATGCTACTGCTCTATTGAATAGCATAGGAAATAACAATAATAGCAACACCCGGTGGTGGTAACAACAGTTACAAATCTAGAAACAATAACAACTATGGAAGGCCTACTCTTTAGTGTAACTACTGCAAGCTCAAAGGTCACACAAGGGACAATTGCTGCAAGTTACATGGATATCCAGCTGACTTCAAATACAGGAAGAAGGGAGGAACACCTAACACTTATGCTAACAATGTGTGTAGTGCAGGAAATCATGTGTTTGAAGCTCAAGGCTCAGCTCAGCAAGAAGCATCTATATCTACACCACTAGCTCCAGCTCAATTCTTCACTCCAGAACAATACAATCAAATTTTGCAAATGTTGAACAAAGGGAAAAAAGGAGAGCTTATGTCTAATGCAACATAGATGGGGACAACGGGTATTTCTACTGCTCTTATGTCTAATCTAGTTGACAATAACTGGATAGTAGACACTGGGGCAACCAATCATATGGTACACAAGCTAAGTTTGCTTCACAAATTCAAAGAACTGTCACAAATGTGTAAGAATAAGGTGTATTTACCTACTGGAGAACAAGTTACTATCACTAATATAGGAGAGTCTTATATATTTCAGGACAAGATAATTGAAGAAGTACTATATGTGCCTGAATTCAAATACAACTTATTGTCAGTGTCAAAGATCACTAAGGAGTTACAATGTTGTGCAACATTTTTTCCTGATTTCTGTTTATTTCAGGAACTCTCAAGTACGAAGGTGATAGGGATTGGTAGAGAAGAGGATGGCCTCTACATTTTGATAAATAGAGGTAACTCAAGTCCACAGCAGGTAGCTGATCACAAGAATGCCACCAATCATTCATCTGTAAATACCATTTCCAGTTCAATTAGTGACAGTGAAGGTAGTTCCAAGAATAAGACTAAGACTGATGATATATCTCCTTGGCATAAGAGACTAGGGCGTGCTCTTCTAAAATTATTGAAAAACATAGATGGCTTGTATACCACTCAGTTGAAGAATCACATGTGCTCTGTATATCTTATTACTAAACAAGCAAGACTAAATTTTCTTCTAAGCACTACTTGTTCTATTAATTATTTTGACCTTGTACATGCTGATGTTTGGGGTCCTTATAGAGTTCCCACTCATGATGGTAAAAGATATTTTTTGAATCTAGTAGATGATTTCTCTATATACACATGGATCTTCCTAATGTCTCCTAAAGTAAATTCTATTATGGTGTTAAGGAACTTCCTAATATATGTCAAAACTCAATTTGCCTGTGGTGTAAAATGTCTTAGAACAGATAATGGCTCAGTCTTCAATGATTAGGTGAACAATTTACTAAAAGAGTATGGTATTGTACATCAAAGCTCTTGTATGTATACACCACAATAGAATGATATTATTGAAAGTAGACATAGATATACTCTAAACATGGCAAAGGAATTAAGGTTTCAGGCATTTGTACAATTGAGATTTTGGGGAGAATGTGTGTCCACATCTGTATATTTACTTAATACACTGCCCACTGTGTTGTTGAAAGGCCAGTCACCTTTTCAAAAGTTGTTTCACAAAGTTCCTTCACTACAACATCTAAAGGTGTTTGCTAGTCTTTGCTATGCTACTAGTGTGAAGAAAGGTGACAAGTTCAGTCCAAGAGAAACCCCAACTATTCATCTTGGATATTCAACTACTCGGAAGAGTTATTATCTCTATGATCTAACCTCCAAGGAGTTCTTTGTCAGTAGAAACATTGTCTTTCAAGAAGACATTTTTCCATTTAAGTTGGTCCTTCACCTATGTTTCCAATACAACAATTGGTTGAACCTGATCCATCTGTTATACTTGCACCCTGTACTCATCTTGCAACTCAACCACTGACATTAATACCTCATAGCCTTCACCATATCCTACTATCATAGATCTTTATCCTCAGCCAGTACAACTCAGAAGATCTTCAAGAGAATCTAGACCACCTATTTGGATAGGAGATTTTGTTGTCCAACATAAATATTCTTGTCCATATCCAGTATCGAACTATGTGGTGCATAATCATCTTACTCCTGCCTATAGGTCTTCATTAGCTGCTTATTCAGCAATTATAGAACCTAGGACTTATGCAGAAGCTAGTACCAATCCATTGTGCGTGTCTGGTATGAAGTCCGAGATTTCAGCTCTTGAGAGCAATAATACTTAGACAATTGTAGACCTTCCTCCAAACAAGGTTCCTATTGGATGTAAGTGAGTGGTTACGATCAAGTATAAATTCATAGGGGGGTGGAAAGGTATAAAGCAAGGCTTGTAGCCAAAGGCTACAACTAGCAAAAAGGTTTGGATTATAATGAAACCTTCTCACCTGTAGCTAAGATGGTCACAGTGAGATCTGTAGTAGCTCTTGCTGCTGCTTCACACTGGTTTGTTTTTAAATGGATTTTCATAATGCATTTCTTTAGGGTGATTTATGTGAAGAAGTTTATATGCAAATTCCTGAAGGCTTTTCAAGCCAGGGGGTATAAGAAGGTGTACAAACTGAATAAGTCTTTGTATGGACTTAAACACGCCCCTAGACTATGGAACTTGAAACTGACAGAAACATTAACAGATCTAGGATTCACACAGTCACACTATGACTTTTCTTTGTTCATATACAAGAAGGGAGAAAATTTAGTGATTGTGTTTGTCTATGTAGATGATCTATTAGTTATTGGCAATAACTTAAACCTGATTGAGAATACTAGAAAGAGTCTGCAGAACATGTTTAAGATGAAAGACTTAAGGGAGCTGAAGTACTTCCTTAGCATAGAGTTTTCAAGATTAGAGAAAGACATTCATATGTGCCAAAGAAAGTATGCTCTTGAATTGTTATCTATGACTGGTGTATCAGGAGGAAAACCAGTACTTACTCCACTGGAATTCAATCACAAACTTATCTCTATAGAATTTGACAAGGTGTTCAACAAAGAGAGATTGTCCGATGGTAGACTACTTGAAGACATAAGTGGTTATCAAAGAATAGTGGGAAGATTGTTGTATTTGACTATGACTAGACCTGACATAGCCTTTGTGGTACAAGTTCTAAGTCAATTCATGCATGCTCCTAAGCAATCACATCTAGATGCTGATATGGGAGTAATCAAGTATATTAAAGGAAATCCTGGCCTTGGGTTGTTCTTACCAGCAGGTGGCACTCAGAGGTTGGCTGCCTTTTGTGACTCAGACTGGGGTGCATGTGTGGAAACAAAAAAGTCAGTCACAGGTTATGCTGTGAAGTTTGGTGATGCTTTGATTTCCTGAAAATCCAAGAAGCAAGGAACAATATCAAGAAGCTCAGCTGAGGCAGAGTTCAGAAGCATGGCCACTACTGTTGCAGAGATAAAATGGTTAGTTGAGCTGTTTGAGGAGCTGGGAACTGCAGTTGAACTTCCAATTCAAATTGCAGCTCATCCTATATTTCATGAGAGAACCAAACACATAGACATTGATTGCCACTTTGTAAGAGAAAAAATTCAAGAGGGAATGATCAAGACTCAACACATTGGTACAAGAGCACAATTGGCAGACATTTTCACCAAAAGTCTATGCAGTCCACAACATGATTACTTAGTAAGCAAGCTGGGAATGAAAAATATGTTTTCATCCTTGGGGGAGTGTAGAAAGAATAAATGTGGGGTCCAATAGCTAACTTAATACAGTGCAATTAGTAGTGTTAGTTCATATAGTTAGTTAGTTAGTTGGTTGGTTGTTATAAATAGTGAGGTAGTTATACTTGTACAATACAATTCCGATATACAGTAGATATATATTCTAATACAAAAAATTGGAGTTCTTCTCCGCCGACTTTCTTTCTTCTGCTATGGCTGATCTACTCAACATATTGTTAATGATAGTGTATGCAGGCGTTGGACAAACTCATAGGGTACTTAACAGCACATGTGTAAAGATAATGTTGCCTACTAAAATTTTAGCAGTCTTTATAAAAAATTGTCAAAACTGAAAAACGTGAATTGCAATATGGATTTAGAATATGTTATGAAAAGAGCCAATCTCTTTGACTCTTCGTTGACATTACATTTTACTAGCACATGTATCAAATGATTTTGTATGTCAAGATTTAGTAATATTTCAGTTTCTATAAGAACTGAGAAATTTTTCTTTGTTAGTGTTAGGTTGAAAAATAGTTTTGGCGAAAAATATAAAAAAAAAATTCTAAAATTATTATGAAACATTATATTATGGTGGATGTTCATAACTCCTAAATGAATAACACTCACTATTCTTCTTCATTAACCTCCCACTACTTCTTATAATTATGGTTGTAACTCTCATACTTCCATAACCTCCCCATGATCTTCCTCCATGATCTCAAATGTTTAATGTCATGTTTATGACATTCTTTTGTATACCTCTATGTACTATAAATAGAGGATGAGAAGTGATATTGTACACACTTGAATACATAGAAGAAATAAGATAGTTCTTTCTTCCTCTCTACATTTCTTGTCTATTTTCTTGTTTCATATTATTAATTTGAGCTTAGTTTTTAACATGTTATCAACACGAAGCTCTAACCAAGTGGGAAGATAACTTATTTGACGATGGAATTATAAATGACTGACAACCTTGAATGTTGGTTGAGCCTGTGAAAATCTGGGCATTTCGTATGCCATATCAATATTGTGTTTGCTTCTGTTATACAGGGAGTATCATTTTTCAGTTGCCATGAATTCTGCAATTTACTTACTTTAATATTTAAGACTTGGTATAATTTGTGTTACTTAAAAATTTTGTTTCATTTGTGCAAATGCATAAATATGAAGTACCTGCTTTCGAGTGACAAACAAGAGCATATTAAGATGTCTTGACATCATTTCTCATATGTACTGCTCCGACAGTTTGCAAGCCAAGATTATGGAACTGTTAACTATTGAGAAGGTTTCTAATTAATCTTAAAAAATAATAAGAATTTAAATTTATGTTGTGGTCAAAATAAATTTTGTGTAACTAAGATACTTTTTATTTCCTTTATATTTGATCATGTGGTTGTTCGTGAAAAAGATCAATGCGAACTTTCATTAAAGTCTGGGTAATAATAATTTTGATTATTAGAAAGTAGTATATCATGAAAGGCTCAAAGGTGATTCCACCTAGACTTATTATGTCATTATATAAGGGTAAGACATCGGGTTTGAGTCCTGGTGCACTATGATGATAAGAGTTAGATTTGAGTACCAACTCATTATGGCCTAACATGCCTTTATATGGGTAAGACATTGGGTTTGAGTCCCAATGCACCATATTGATGATATAATTATGGCTAAAGAAAAATAATATATTTTTCATGAAAAAGCATGAAGTTTGTCCCACTTGATTTGCTCCATTCTTGAAGTGAATGTGATAACAGTGCATAATAAGTCTAAATAAAGACAAGTGGTTAACCAATGAACGTGGGCATGCCAAAGAGCAAATAATAACAGTCATCATTATGGTAATTGTAAAAAGGAGAACAATAAGGGTTCTCAAAATGGTCCTTCAAAGGTGAAGAAATATGTATCAATGTGGTCTGTTAATACGAGAAACGTTCACATGATTATAGTTCATTCGTTGAAAATGTGACTATGGGAGGTTTGAGAAAAAGAAATATAATGAACATTACTGTACGGTTACATGAATATGTCATTGTCGCGCCCCCTCTTTCCTCGCGGAGATCGGGTTTATGACATTCGGTTGGGACAACTCTTTCCTTTTGGGAAAGGGGTTTGTGTTTTTGAGAGTCACCACCTAACGATTTTTAAAGGTGCATTAGGACACCAAAGGGGTTCATTTACAACTACATTGTTAACCAGAGATAGGGTAAGGACTTGAAATTATCCTAAGGGGAAGGTGTTAGTCACCCCTCAGGATCCACAAATGTGGTTCCCGGCCAAACAGCTTTTGTGAATTTGTACAGCTTAACAAACAAACAAATAAAGGCTCAAATTAGATGGGATTTAAGTCTTAAGCATGCCGATGTTTGAAAAAAATAGTAAAGAAGGTTAGATTTTGAAAATGATTACGATCTAAGCATACAAAGGGTATCGTAGGTTTATATGGATCACATCAGTACAATACCCGGTAATCACTCCTCAAAGAGGGGCTACACATGGTATTAGCGCACCGGTCATCATATCCATATTCTACCCTTTTCCCACCCAGTGAAAGTAACTAAATCGAGTGTTGGTCTCGACCTCTATTGCATGATGTTACCCGTCTCTTCCTATTAGTCCCGGAGGAATTTAGGACTTCTATCCTATAAGGGATGTTCTAGGCAGACCCTCAGGTTTGAAGGAAAAATACTAAGGAGATAGATAAGAACATGTAGGACTGCAATTAGGGGGAAACACAGAAAAGCAGAGAAAAGGCACAAATATACCTCCACAGTAATGCAAATAGGCAGCACGACTCATACACAGTTAAGGTCTTTTGATTCAGATCCTAAAATATAGTATCTAAATGATAATAACAAAGACAGATTTATTGCATAACTCAGAGAAGAAGTCTTAATCAGTTTTACTTACTGAATTTATCCTGTTGATAATTAAGCAGCCTACATAAATAGACATATTTCCAGTTTTAACAACTTTAATTACCTAAGGCTTGCCTAGGCGTAAGATGATGCTCAGTAATTACCCAGATTATTAAAGAAACTGTTTGAGTTGTTTTGCCTAAACATGTTGTACTTAGGTGTAGCATCAAATACAAAATTATCACTAGTTGTTTAGAGACATGGTAAAATACTCTTAGGTCCTTTTTCATGCATTGGTAATTGGGCGGGAAATGAGTCCTAAAACATGATATCTAGTGCACATATAGGGTTGCAAAATGATGCATATACAGAATCCTAAGCAGGACTTCTAAATGCACAATAATTACAGCATTAAGCATGATTTCAGAATATGCAAGAGTGGCAGTTTAATTTAGTGTTGTTTACTCTAAACATGACCTCTAAAGTTCATGGCAGCATAGAGCATGATTGCAAAGTACTGGTTATTAACACATTTTAACGTCAGATTCTCTAAGTGATATGATAGTGAGATGGACATGCTGAAAACAATAAGTATAAGTCCTAGGGAACATGATCTCTAATGCATGAAATGAGTCCTAAGCATGGTCTCTATTGCGCAAGTAGGAATATAAACCCGATAACATGTTTTTTTACCCTTTTAATAGCTAAAACATACATAATCACTCCTTCCCTTTCCACTATCCATCCCTAGAGTAGTTTACAAGTAGTTACTACAGGCCATTTGCATAAATTACATAATTAAAAATAAGAAAAAGAAGGAGTTATGCTATAGGGAGCCTACTGATAGGCCCAAAATCCCCAGAATGCCTCAAATGCCATTAGTTCACAGCTTTTGATATAATTCAGGTGTGTCAGAGTTCCCTAAGGATCTCAAAGGATCCCGGGCAGTGCTCACACCCAGATTTCATAGCCAAGATAGAGTAAGTGCAGTGTGGAAAGGCCAACTCTTGTGTGTCAATGTTCAGAGGGAGCTCAAGGGTCCCAAGGCAATGCTCACACAAGAGGGGCAGAACCTAATGTCTAAGAGTATAGTGGAAGTGCTTGACATAGTTTTGAAAGAGTTGAGTTGGAAAACAGTTTGAAAATGAGTAGTTTGAAATAAGTTTTGGAGAACAGAAGATTTTGCTTTTAGTGAAACACGGTTTGAAAGGGAAGAGGTTAAGGCAATCAAGAACTCAGAACCACATCAACATGCATAGTGCAAGGAAGTNGAGAGAGAGAGAGAGAGAGAGAGAGAGAGAGAGAGAGAGAGAGAGAGAGAGAGAGAGAGAGAGAGAGAGAGAGAGAGAGAGAGCAATAGACATGCTGAACTAGGGGACAAGGGGAAATCACATAGACAGAACATGCATGCTAATTGCAAGGTAAACAACAGAACCATAAGTAGAAACATAAGAGAAACAAAAGGAATCATAATACAAACAAAAACATATTGTTTTGGATGCTATAAACTTAAACTGAAAACATACCAATTGAATGAAAGAATGAGTGAAAAGTGGAGAGCAATAAAGTGAAGAGAAGTAGAGCAGTAGTGTGTAGAGCAATAGAACAGTATAATCACTCAGTCTTGGCTTTCAGCCGACTGAGTAGCAAGTAAACAACAAGAGAAACGAGAGAGTATGTGTGTGTAAGAGAGTTCAGAACAGTGTATTGTTTGTGTCTGTGTTAAGGAGAAAGTAGAGGTATTTATAGTTTTGATAATAGGAAGAAATAAGGTAACAACTAATAGTTCACCACAATCATGAAAGTAGACACCAATTAGGATCAAATTAAGGTTAAGACTTCCTTGAATTAAGGAGTCATGGTTTCAAACGTCAATCAACAGTAATAAACAAGGAAAGAAATCACTGAAAAGCTGATGTTATCATATAAGAAGTGGTAAAAGTATATAACATGTGATTAAGACTAGATGCAGAATATCCTAATTAAGGAAAGTGCATATGTGAATCAATTTGACAACCTTATTCATAGGAATAAGGCAGGAGACAATTTAATTCCGGAAAACAGTAAGAGAATCCTCGAATGAGATCCTAATCACAGGGAATCAGTACCAATCTAGGAAAATATCACACACATAAGGAAATACTCGAAATCAGAATATTGTGTAAAAATCAATAAAGTACTAATCACAATTATTTAGAAATTCAAAAATGGTAAAACAATACTGGAATAACACATATATTAAGCAGTGTCAGGAACCCTAATCACGCAAATTAGGGATTCTCATAGGAATCATTAGGGATTTAGCAGAATAGACAGAATAAGAAACATCAGAAAACCCTAACGACAAGCAAATAACACCAGGAATCACAGAGTATACATGAAAGCAAAGTAGTCATGCTAGAACAGGTAAACATTATCTCAAATAAACTCAGACTCATAGACTGACCGAGAACTTTGGGTTTTTTTTAACAAAAATTAATCAGACAAGATGGGGAAAAACTCACATAATGTTTAAACACGGTAGAATCATAAAATAATGCTGAGAAACCAGAAAAAGAACAGTTTTGAAAGGGATTTTGGAAACCCTAGTTCGAAAACCGAAAAATCATTTAGGAACCTGAAGAGTCTTTAAAGAGAACATGAAAAGAACTCATAATAGGTATAGATCTGTTACAGATCTAAAAGGATCAGAAGAATTAAAGAACTAGGGTCTCGAAGAGAACCTAGAAAAAGATAAGAAAGCCTTAAAAATGTTACTGACTTTATCCCAAAGGTCATAGATCTTACTCAGACGGCCTGAGGTGCCCAGAAATGGCATGAGAACTCATGGGGTGAGTGAACCACCTTCTGACTCCTCTGAGGGCCTCAAGGTGGTGATACCCGACGTAGAAGCAGAGCCATAGGCTGGGGGTAGTGGTGAGACCACCATGGTTACTGGCAAAGCAATGACATGTGAGAGCTTAGGTTAGCAGAGAGAGTTGAGAGAGATGAGAGCATCTGAAGACGGCGGGGGTTTGGGAATGAATCAGGGTTAGGGGTCTTTAGGAATTAAAAAAGGAAAGAGTTTATTTGGACCGTTGATCTGGGAGATCAACGGTCAAGATTAGACCGGGTAAATGGGTTTCGGGTTTGGGTAGGAGTTTATAGGATCTGGGTCGGGTAATTGGGTAGGAAATTGGTTTAGGAGTGGGCTCAATTTGGGCTATAATTTGAAAGCCAAATTTGGTTATAATTTAAATAACCAATTTCCCTATTTTGATTTTAATACAAATAATAAATAATTTTTATGAGGATACTTTTCTATATCAAAATGATTAAAAATATATAATTATCATTTTAAAAATATAGAGTCTAATTTTACATGTATAAGATATAATTATACATTAAAATGGGCTAACATTGCAATTATATGCAATTTAGCTTGAAAAATACCAAATGTAATATAAAAATGCGTGACATAATTATAGAAGTTGAATGAATAAATCATCATAATAATAATTTTGGAAATAATTATTGGATTTTATAAATGGGAGAAAATAAATCAATTTAAACCCTTAAAATTATGGGAAAATTTATAAAAACCTTGTGTATGCTTATATATGAATATATATGCTATTTTGAAGGTATTTATGCATGTTAAAAAATAAAAAAAAATTGGGTATCAACAGTCTTTGGTCGGGTACATGTGGTACACCAAAAATATTTTGTCATGTCTTATAAAAAGTTATTAAAGGCAAAATTAAAGCAATAAATAATTTTGCTTATGATGATTTTGACCATAACAATTATTATGATATGATTTTCTCTGTGAAGGAGATATTCACCGTATGAATGGTGTGACAAAAGATCTTGTAGTACAAAATCAATTAAGAGCTCTGGAAGAGCGAATTTGTTACTACCCGAATTAATGAAATTGTTCTTGACATTTATATTGTAGTAAGTCTCAAAAGAAACTTTTTAAGTTCCAAAAATATTAGCCAAAAAGTGGTTGGCATATTGAGACTATAAATGAAAGGAAGATTGAATATCTTCATATCACTAGAATCACACCGGGTAAATATAAAAGGTTACTCAATTTTTCTTCTATTTGTACTACTCAAGTATAAGCATGATGATAGAATCACATGTCATAGTAAATTATATGGTTACTGAAATAAATATCAGTTGGCATGACCGGCTGGCCATCCTGGTTCAATTATGATGCAAAAATAAATTGAGAATTCACATTGGCATATATTGAAGAAATAGAAGATTCTTCAAGAATTCTCTTGTGCTGCTTATTCTCATGATATACCAGTTAAGGTTGGGATTGAATCCCTTAATTTTTGAAACAAATAAAAGGGGATATATATGGGCCCAATCACCTGCTATGTGGACCATTTACTATTATATAATTTTAATAGATGCATGTATTGTATGGTCACATGTGCGCTTGTTATCAACTTGCAGTTTGGATATTGCAAGGTTGATATCTCAAATTATTAGAGCATAATTTAATGCTGGTTTAAATCCAAGTTGATTTAATAGAAATTTAATGCCTCCAATTATAACTAAACCATTGGTTATGAGAACAAAACTCCCAAATAGAAATTTGTTATGAAGTGTAATATTTAATATACAACAACATTTGTATGCATCTAGCCAAAGAGTTACGAAAAATTCTCCTTATTTTAATTTGTTCAGGGCTAGGAACCAAATAATTTTCATCTAGAAATATGGATGTGCTATATGATTTAATTATTCTACCACAATACACAATGATGGGTCCCCAAAAAAAGTTGGGGATATGTGTTGGTGATCTCAGGGGGAGAAAATTGGCAGCTAAAAAAGTGATACGTAGAATGAATTATCATGAATACATCTAGATCCTCGTACAAGAAAATGTGAACTTGAAGTTCAAGTGATAATTCATTTGTAAAATATTGCCAGACATATTTGCTGACCCAAATCTAAATGTTATATTTCTGCTGCTAATGTTCTATATAGAATAAAGTTCATGATGGACATAGTATATGGAACGCATGAAGCGTAATAGACAAATCGGTTCCAAAGATAAAACTCCTTGAAGAAGGAGATGAACAAATGATAAAGATGGTCATACTAAGCACGCAAGTGCTCTGTAAGAGTACCATGACATAACACATTATAAGACCTCATGGAAGAGGCTCAGGTACCTGAAAATAATGAGATCTCGATAAGTTAAGTCTTTATTGTGTGATGATGGAGCCGATGCAAAATGATCAGCGATGATATTGTTGATATAATATAGCGCTCAATATTTTTAATATTGACGAGGATCTTGAGCTCAAATCTGTCAATTTTAAAGATAAATGATTGGTCAATGAAAAATACACAATAAAGATTGACTTCACTTGGAAAACATAAAGTTTTAGGCTGATAGTCCCAACACCTGAAAGTATAACGCAGTGGAGTGACACAAGATTTTACGTAAAAAATCCTGGCATTGATTATATGAAAACATGTTCCCTTATGGTGGATACAGTTGCTTTCAGATTTTAGTCTGGCAATACCTGATAAACTTGATATGCGTATATAAAAATTATTGAAGGATTTAAACTGTTCTGAAGCATATTAAGATTCCTAAGAAATTCATTAAATAAAGCTTCAGCAAATCCTTATGTGGATTAGAGCAATCATGACGTACATGATTTATTTTTGTGTCAATTGCAATTGATGCACTATGTATTTTGCTAGAACAATGAGTATAACAATATGCTAGCGAGATATAGTTTAATTCCTAAATAAAGATACTGGAATGCTATTCGGATTATGTTGCAAAAGGAATCCTTGATATAGATTTGTTTATTCTAACAAATATTGTCAAGGTTTTGTTCGTTATGCAGATGCAGGTATTTTCTGAAGATCGTTCTTCAAACAATTTATTTGTATGTGGGGTACTGCCATAGTATTAATTCACAAGGCAGACAATTGTTGATATTTATTCAAGTCATGTCAATATACTAGCAACTGATAAAGCAAGTGACTCAACACACAACAAATGTGTGACTTTTCTCTGAAGAGAAGATTCCAATAATATTGAAGATGATGTTGTTTGCATATCTCAATTGAAATAAGGATATATCGAAGTAGACATAATAAAACAAATTTTTCAGACGCATGATCTTCAACAAAATGGTGAAATTGAAGTTCAACAAATTCGTTCATGTGATAATTTTGCTGATATGTTCTCTAAGGCATTGTTAACCTCAATGTTTGAGAAGTAGAAATACAAGATTGAAATGCACTGCCTTCAAGAAATAAAGTGATGTTTTCATCAGGAAGAGGCAAATACGTGTTGTACTCTTTTTACCTTAGGACAAGTTTTGTCCCAATGGCTTTTCCTGGAAAGGTTTTTAACGAGGCAGCAGACGATGTGTATTACATGATTTGTGTACTCTTTTTCCTACACTAAGATTTTCTCCCAAAGGGTTTTTTCTTAGTAAAGTTTTAACGAGGCACATTATCTATGGACATACAAGCGAAAGTGTTATGAAACATTATATTATGGTGGATGTACATAACTCCTATATGAATAACACCCACTACTCTTCTCCATTAACTTCCCACTACTTCTTACTATTACGGTTGTAACTTCCATACCTTCATAACCTCCCCATGATCTTCCTCCATGATCTCAAATGTTTAATGTCATGTTTATGCCATTCTTTTTTATATCTCTATATAAAATAGAGGATGAGAAGTGATATTGTAACACTTGAATACATAAAAATAATAAGATAGTTCTCTTTTCCTCACTATATTTTTTATCTATTTTCTTATTTTATATTATTACTTTGAGCTTAACTTCTAACAAAAATGAGTTTTTGAAACAATCGTCACCATATTCATTTGACAAATGAATGTGACACTTTTTAAGTTGATTAAGTCTTTAAATTTTTTAATCAATTTTGTAAATCACAATCTGACATTGTGGCTGTAAAGCACAACGACAAATATCCCTTTCAACTAAAAACACATCATATTATGATGGGATTAGTTATTGTTCAAATCAACTTGTTACGCGCATTATGCATGTACTTAATCTTCATGAATATAAAACATTAAAGATCACATAACTATTATATTAAAAATTATGTTTGAGTTGTATATAAATTAAAAGTTAAAGTGTAAGTTCTTGAAAATAATAATTGTTGATCCTATTTTAACTAATTTAATACTACAACAATAATAACATACTCAGTATTATCCACACCATGGGGTCTGGAAAGAGTAGTGTGTACGCTGACCTTATCCCTACCTTGTGAGGATAGAGAGATTAATTCCAATAGACCCTCGGCTCTGGAAAGTAAAATTACCATATTAATGACAATATAGACAAGAAGGGACAGTACCAAAAAGCAATATAAAAACAGAATATTTTAATTAACTTAATAAAATAAGAAATTATATCCCATAGAGATTCTCTATCATCTCAGTAGATATATTCAACTTAAAAGCATTGATAGAAAAACCTTTTAATAATTTTTGGATACATCTCCGATTTGTATAAATATTTATTTTTTGGGAATTTTAATTTCTTGAACAACAAATTCTCTTCTTTTTTTTTTGTGATAAATAATTTTTGGCTTTGTCCAATTTTTTTGCAGGGTGAGATCGTAGAAGGAGAATTAGTATGCACAAAGTTGTGGACATAAATAAAGAGATCAGAGGAACATTGAAAAGATAAAAACTTTGTATAGGGTAAAATATGTTCATATCTGCTCGCATAATAAAGTGACACGTGGAGCTAAAGGCAGATGGAAAGCGAAGCAAATGGCAGTCGAGTCCGAGGACAACAATCTCGTTTGTTCCCGAAGGGAGTGTTGCTCATAAAGACAAAATAAATGCATGTCACCCGGTACTATTTAATGGAGGATATTCTATAAAACTAAGTACTTAGCCTGTTATAGGGAGTATGGCATTCATAGCATGCCGTTACAAATTCCTCAGTGGCCTGGCCCCCCTAATTGCCATTTAAGAGGGGCTTGATACTAGGATCTTGTTCCCTAGGTACAACTATAAATAGGGAGCTCAACAACCATTGTAAGAAAGGAATTTTCTAACAAGCTTATGTTATATACTGTTCAAAGTTCAATAATATTTTATCATCTTGCTTATTAATAACGTTACTACTTCCTCTGGAAGCTCTGCTCCCAAAATCATGATTTTTGTTGTTTTATCTCAATTTGAACGCTAAGTCTTACATTCTTGTTTAATTTATTTATCATTTTGGGATCAAATCGATTCACTTGTCTGTAAACCACATACAAATTCAACTGTATCATTTTTACAGGTAAACAGTTTTGAGCCCACCCTGGAGCTTAGACAATTGTGTAATTGAGTTTACCCTTTCATCTATTACTAACCTATTTGATTCTTTATTCTTAGCAAAATCATAAAAAATGATAAATAGCGATGTCAACGTCGCACACGATGTTAAGGACCAAGGAAATCTACCTCAGCATGAAGATTCGATCAGTGATACCCACAACGAGGGGGATGAGGCCATGCCAGTCCATGGCGGGAAATATCCACGACATGTTCGAGAGGCAGCTCCTGATGATATTGAAGACGAGCAAGTCGTTGAAACAGTAAGGATCCTTAGGGAGCAACAAAAGGCTATTATAGGTTACCTATTGCGACAAGATCATGTCATGACGGAGTTGAGGCAAGCGTTATCAGGTGCTTCCAACAACGCGAATGGACGAGGTCCAGCTCCTTCCAGTGCTCCCGCAAACCAAATAGCGTAGAGGGTTGACAACAACACCCCGAGGGATGAGTCGGCTTCGACAGGGCCGGAGAAAACGGTAGCGGCCGATAACAACAATGGGAATGATCCATTTAAAACCGAACTCATGCGGTTTATGAGGGAAATAAAAACACGAATGGATCAAATTCTAGGTGCACCACCAATATTGAAAGGACCGGGCTCAAAGAAATACACCCAGTTGTCATTTAAACCAAGCGCAACACTAATATTGATCCCGAAGCGGTTCACTATGCCACACATGCCGAAGTATTATGGAACTCCAGATACTCAAGAGCACATCACCACCTGTACAACAGCGGTGAAGGGGAAAGATTTAGCTCCGCACGAGATTGAGTCAGTCTTACTGAAGAAATTTGGGGAGATCCTCACGAAAGGGGCCCTGACATGGTATTCACTCTTATCCGAGCACTCAATATATTCCTTCGAGATGATCGCGGATTCTTTTATCAAAGCCCCTACCGAGGACACAAAGGTACAGGTCCAGAAGGCCGACATATTCAGGATTGCACAATGAGAGTCCAAATGGCTACGGGAGTTTGTGACCAGATTCCAGAAAGAAAGGATGCTGCTACCAGCCGTACCGGACGAAGGGGCAGATGAAGCATTTACTAAAGGGCTGAATCCAAGAAGTTCCGATGCTTCCCGGAAGTTGAAAGAGAGTCTTCTTGAATTCTAGGCAACAACATGGGTGGATGTTCACAATCAGTACGAGTCAATGATAAGAATTGAGGATGATTAGTTTGATTTTTCGAAATCAACCAAGGGTCGAGACTGGGAGAAGGATAAGGAGAAACCAAAGGATGATTTCGACACAGATCGACGATCTTCCAGAGGTCGATTTTTGCCATATGAAAAGGTTGGAGGATGCGATAGAGGTTTCCGGTCGGCGGTACCGATAGGAAAGCTTATCGCTACTGGAATAATAGATTATTGCAGGGCAAGGAGATATCGGGTTCCCGAACTCCTCCTACCCCAGGCTATCTGAATAAAATTCCAACATCAATGTAGTGGAACTAGTGTCGGCTATGAGGAATATTAAGAAGGCACGATTCCCGAACAACATCCACCGATAAGGGACTGTCGGCATTTGCGCGAGGAGGTGGAGACATTGCTGAAGAATGGCCATGTTAGAAAATTGTTAAGCGACCGAGCTAAAAGTAACTACGGTCGTGATCGTTATAACGCAGAACCTTCAAAAGCAAGAGAAGATCCTTCTTTTTTTTACGATCAACATGATTTTTGGGGGATCGGGGTCTCGTTCATTAGCGGAATAAACAAACAAATTGCTTCTCCAACTAAGAGCGACCATGCACCACCGCCATAGAATCTAGAAATAACTCTTAGTATGTCAATTCTGACTATGTATGGACCTAGTAAGTTTATCCGTGTTGAGTCAATTTAAGCCGTAGTCTCCACTCCTGGTGGTTCCCTTCCATTAATTCCTTTAAGTTTCAGCCTTGCGACCAAATTTCCCCCGGAACCCAAAAACTTTGATTTCTCATAAGGTGTCGGTGGAGTTCTAAAAGCAACATCCAACGATCGTTGGTCGGCATCTTTTATGATTGAGACTAGGACGATATCTGATCGTCTTCGAGCCCCCAAATTTTGTTCTTGATTAACAAAAGCATCCTTGGAAAATGCTTTCGTAGTTGTTCGTCTTTCATAAATCCAAGAATTTCACCTCCGACTATGAAATAATGCCCCTGACTATCCCTGTTAATCATTACTCCGATCCCGAATGCCAACGTAATAGGACTGAAACCTTATGATGTTATCTCATGCTACAGAACGTAGGCTTGCTTTGAGCACTCTAATTTCTTCAAAGTAATAGCGCCAGAGTCACGACCCGGACAATTAAGGCAATGAGCGCATTCCCGACAGAAGGGACGAGACGACCGATACACACCTAAGGCGGACCGTCCGACCCATCCCAAAGTCCAACTACAAGCTTTTTAACTGCAACAACTCAAATATACGTTATTAGAGCTGGAATTACCGCGGTTGATGGCACCATACTTGCCCTCTAATGGATCCTCGTTAATGGATATAGATTGTACTCTCTCCAATCACCAGACTCATAGAGCTCGGTATTGATGTTTATTATCACTATCTCCCCGTGTCAGGATTGGGTAGTTTGCACGCCTACTCCCTTCCTTGGATGTGGTAGTCGTCTCTCATACTCCCTCTTCAGAATCGAACCCTAATTCTCTATCACCCCTCACTACCGTGGTAGGACACTATCCTACCATTGAAAGTTAATATGGCATAAATTTGAATGATGTGTCGCCGACATGATGGTCGTGCGATCCGTCGAGTTATCATGAATTATCGCGGCAATAGGTGGACCCTACATCAACCTTTTATTAATAAATGCATCCCTTCTAGTAGTCAGGATTTATTGCATGTATTAGCTCTAGAATTACAATGGTTATTCGAGTAGTAGATACCATCAAACAAACTATATCTGATTTAATGAGCCTCACAGTTCCGAAGGTGTTAGTAACCCACAGAAGAGAATCCAGGAAGTCGTTGAGGAAGACATCACTTTTACACTAGAAGACGTAGATGGACTAATGTCGCCGCATAACGATGCCTTGGTAATGTCTCTTAATGTCTTAGATCTTAAAATTAAACATGTTTTGGTGGACTAAGGAAGTTCGGCCAATATTATCCAGTGGAGAGTGCTGGAGCAATCCAAGCTGACAAGAAGTATCATTCCAACCACAAAACTCCTCACTGGGTTCAATTTGGCAAGCATTACAACCCGAGAAGAGATCCTCCTGCCCACAAATACCGAAGGGGTAATGAAGACGACCCTTTTCGAGGTAGTAGACGACTATATGGGCTACAATATTATCCTTGGGATACCATGGTTGCCCGAGATGAAGATTGTGCCATCAACATACCATTAATTACTTAAGTTCCCAACTCTTGAGGAAATTAAATAAATAAAAGGAAACCAACCGACGACAAGGGAGATTAACGCAATATCAGTTTCCAGTAGCAAAGGGAAGGAGCATACATAATAGCAATTACAGGAACTGACGCCTGCTCGCGAGCCGAGTAACGTCAAATAGGGGGAGGAGTCATCGAAATCCTATCAGGTACCAAGATACTTCTAGGTACCAGAAGAAACGAACGCAACAAAATCCACAGCAGAAGAACTTGAGCAAGTCGCGTTGTTCGAAAAGTTCTTGGAAAGGAAGTTCCTATGGGGACAGGACTAAACCCCGAGCTTAGGTAAGGATTTATAGAATTTCTTAAATTTAACGTTGACTATTTTGCATGGTCGCATGCGGATATAACAAGTATTCCCCTAGAAGTGGCCGTGCACAAACTAAGTATGGATCCTAACATCCCTCTGGTGAGGCAGAAAAAATTCCCTATTGTCGAGGTCAGAAAAAAGTTCGTCAAAGAAGTGTTAACTCGTTTGCTTGATATCGGTTCAATCCGAGAGGTAAAGTATCCTGACTGGATAGCTAATGTAGTAGTAGTTCCAAATAAGAATACTGAATTCCGCATTTGCATAGACTATAAGGATCTGAATAAGGCGTTCCCCAAAGACTTGTTCATTGATCAAATAATTGATGAGATGACTGGGCACGAGTTAATGAGTTTCATTGATTCTTACTCCAGGTAAAACCAAATCAAGATGAACCCACAGGATCAGGAAAAAACTTCTTTCATAATGAACTTTGGCACATATTGTTATTATGTGATGCCTTTCAGGCTAAAAACTGCCGTAACCACTCATCAGCGACTCGTAAACAAAATGTTTGAGAAACAAATAGGTAAAACCATGAAAGTTTACATAGATGATATGTTGCTTAAGTCTTTTAACGCAGGTGATCATATTAAACACCTGCAAGAAACCTTTGACATCCTAAGGACGCCCAACATGAAGCTTAACCCCGAGAAGTGTGTATTCAGAGTCAGCTTCGGTAAGTTCTTGGGATTCCTGGTGTCGCAAAGGGGGGTCAAAGTCAATAACGATAAAATTAAATCCATAGAAGACATCCCTGACAAGCTATCAAGCGTAAACAAGGTTCAAAGTTTGACAGGAAGACTGGCCGTTTTAAGCAAGTTCATTTACCGGTCTTCAAAAAAATGTCATCACTTCTTTTCTCTCCTAGAAAAGAAGAAAAACTTCGAATGGACTCTGGAATGCCGGAAGGCTTTGAAGGATTTGAAAAGGTATTTATCGAGCCCTTCATTACTATCAAAATCAGAGGAAGGAAAACAACTACTGATTTACTTAGAGCTCGGAGGTAGCGGTAAGTGCCATTTTAGTCCGTGAGGATGAAGGTATGCAATCTCCTATCAATATGTTAGTAAAATTTTAATGGGAGCAGAAACACGCTACCCACATCTGGAAACATTGGCATTAGATCTCGTAGTCGCTGCTCGAAAGCTTAAGCCTTATTTCCAATATTATTCGATAGTCGTGATAAAAACCTTTCCACCGCGGAATATCTTTCATAAACGTTAACTTTCAGGTCGGATGGCCAAATGGGCAGTCGAAATGAGTGAATTTGACATAGAGTATAAATTTAGGACTGTGATTAAGTCACAAGTTTTTGCCGACTTTGTGGCCGATTTCAGTCCGGGACTGTTACCTTTGGATACCAATGAAGTAATGCTGGTGTCACAATCGACATCAAGAGTTTGGACCGTGTTTACGGACATAGCTTCCAACGCGAAAGGGTCTAGGCTCGACGTGGTACTAGTCATGCCTTCGGGGAAAACCCTAAGCCAGGCCATAAGAACTGTTCCTCTGACCAACAATGAAGTAGAGTATGAATCCTTGATTACAGGACTCAAGCTAGTCCAAGGACTGGACCCCGAGGTCATATAAATCAAATGAGATTCACAATTGGTAGTAAATTAGGTCTATGGTATCTACGAATCCAAAGAGGAACATATGCAACAATACGTGGTGAATGTCCAGGCTCTACTCGCACGGTTCAGGGAATGGTCAATTACCCATACCCCGAGATAAGAAAACGTGGAGGCAGACATATTAGCCAATCTGGGTTCGTCCACAGAAATGAAGGGACTCCATTACGGTCGTGCAACTTATACATTCGGTATTGAACGCAGATGGCTTTACAAAGTAAATGCGACAAATTTGGTCTAGGACTGGAGAAATGAGATCATTGACTATCTCAAGCACGGAAAATTTCCTAAAGATCCCAAGGCATCTTCGGCGCTACGTTCTAAAGAAGCTCGATACAGCTTCAAGGGAAGTCAATTATACAAAAGACCTTTTCAAGGCCCGTTGGATTGATGTTTGGGAGCTTCAAAAGCTAACTATGTCATGCAAGAAGTCCACGAAGGTATTTGTGGAAACCAGTTAGGCGCGGATTCCTTAGTGTTAAAGCTAATTAGGTGAGGATATTATGGGCCCTGGATGGAACAAGACACCAAGCCTTATGTTAAAAAATGTGATAAATGTCAACGCCA
This sequence comes from Nicotiana paniculata, assembly GCA_005239505.1. Lineage (NCBI taxonomy): Eukaryota > Viridiplantae > Streptophyta > Magnoliopsida > Solanales > Solanaceae > Nicotiana > Nicotiana paniculata. The sequence goes on along the minus strand of ML341594.1, from coordinate 21,873 downwards.
CGCACTGTTGGTACATCAACTGGTAGAGCTACTGCACTCGATTTTGTTGCCCTGGCCATTCATGAAGTGGGGAATGGATATAGTCGGTCTGCTACCACCGGCTCCCGGTAAGGTAAGATTTCTTTTGATTTTAACTGACTATTTTTCTAAGTGTTTTGAAGGAGGTCCTTACCAAAAAATCAGCGAGCGCGATGTGGTAGATTTCTTGTGGGAGAATGTAATTTTGCAGATTCAGGATACCAAAAGAGATAGCCTGCGACAACAGGTCGTATTTTACAGGCGCAAAGCTCACAAAATTCCTTGAAGACCTAAAAATAAAAGAACCACATAATCTACTTATCACCTGAGTGAAAACGGCCAAGTAGAATCAACAAACAAGGTGATTATCCAAAATCTCAAAAAAATATTGGAAGCACCCAAAGGCAAATGGCTCGAAGAGCTACCAGGAGTACAATGGGCGTATCAAACAACGAGCAAATCAAGCACGGAGACTCCTTTCTCTCTTGTATATAGAGATGAAGACTTGATCCTGGTGGAAGTAGGAGAACCTACCTTGAAATACTTCCCCGTAGACGAAGAATTAAACAACGAAGCATTATTGGTCAAATTAGAATTGCTCGACATACACAGGGACTTGGCGCATATGAGGATGGCAACCCAAAAACAGAGAATGGAGAGATATTAAAATCGAAGAACCAACTTCCGTTATTTCAAAGTAGGAGACTTGGTATTAAGGAAAGTAACTCAGAACACCCAAGAGTTCAATGCAGGAAAGCTAGGCCCGACGTGGGAAGGCCCCTATCAGGTCTCCACTATCACTGGTATAGGGTCATACGAATTGGAAAATCAAGGTGGAGTAAAGCTGCCAAGAAACTGGAATGTGGCACCCCTCAAAATATACTATTGTTGATGGGCATCGCCTATACTAAAAGTATGTGCTGCATTCTTTTTCCCTTCGTCCAGTTTTTGTCCCAATAGGGTTTTTCTGGCAAGGTGTTTAATGAGGTAGCAACGAAAAGCATACTACGAAAGAAATATTGTCCGTAGAAGTAAGACCTTTAAACAACAAGGCATGGAAGCGAAGAGCTACTACGAGAAGGTTAGATAATCTTTTGCTCGGTAGCAAAGTTCAAACCAAGAAGTAAAAGTTGGCTATCGGGTCGTTCACAAGTGCGAGCCACTAAGGATTGTTAGATAATCTTTGGATCTATAGCGAAGTTCCTAAGGGGAAGCAAAGCTTGCTATCAAACTAAAGATTATCCAACCATTCACTAGTGGAATCTTCAAAGGAGCAAGACTTCCGGTGTACAAATTCGCATTCGAACACTCGGAGGGATGATAAGAGAATATGGAAACAGTGAATACTACATTGACCGGGACTACGAAATTCGGAAACAAAGTTTTATCATCGAGACCAAGGACTGCGCGGCCAGACCCGTAGAAACAAGTTGTGCAAGTAAGCCATAAGTAATGTCAATTTCTTTTTAGCATAACGAATGCTTATGTACTTTTGAAAATGGAAGGAATAAAGTGACGTCCATTTATTTTTATCTTATTTCTTGTCCGAACGATGAATTAATTTTATCATTAAAAAGTTAAACAAGTACTTCAAATGCTAGTGCCGTAATGAGCAGGAGGCGTCCTCTTCAAGAGCACCGTAAACATAAGAGGGCCTCTCTTATGAAACTCTCACAATAAAGGGTCGATTCCGGAAGAACTTATGCTCGGAATCCAAAAGCTATCAGGTAAGAATGCACCTGAATCCTTGCATAATTCGACACAAAGAGAAAAACTTGCGCAACACTTAAACAAAAAGTATGAAAAGAGAAACACTTGCGCAATACTTAAACAATAAAACACTTATGTGTACAAAAATCGTGCCAAGCATCACAAGTACAAAATATGGAAAGAAATAAAAAAGTTAAGCCACTGCATCCCCAGAATCTGGGGGAGGGGAAGTATTACACCCACAGGAGAAGTAGGCGGATTTTCCGCCAGCTCAAGATCTTGGCCTTCATCATCATTAATAAGTTATGCGTCTTTTGTTTCGATGATTTGACAAATTTCATGAGAGAACTAGATAAGGAACCTGATACAATTAGTTCCCTTGCGTTCATAGTAACAATTCAGATATCTCATTCAACTCTCAATGAAATCAGTTAAGGGAACAACAAAATGTGCATATCTGGTTCTCATGGGGAATATCAACTCTAAGTTTGTCATCATCAAAAAGGGGGAAATTGATAAGTTATGTGTCCTTTTGTTTTGATGATTTGACAAACTTCATGAGATAACCAGATAAGGGACCTAAAACAATTAGTTCCTTTGCTTTCAGAGTAACTAGTCAGATATTTGGTTCAACTCTCAATGAAATCAGTTAAGGGATCATCAGAGGGAACAACTAGATATCAGTTCCTCCAGTCACAGTACAAGTCAAATCTTTACAGCTATTAAAGTTGTTGCACTGTTGCACTGCACACGCAACAGTACAACAGTCACTATTTGAAGCATGTTGTGTACCAGATATTTTCTTACATTAAACATCACACACACATATTATCAACATGAGACAAGGGCTTACAATAGAGTTATTCTAAGGATTAAGGGATTAAGAGTTTAATTCTTAGTTGCAATAGGTTGTAATCTAAAGTTTTCTCGATTTAGTGGAGTTGAAATCCTACTAGGGTAGGTTGTGATTTTTAATCCCTTGAGCAAGGAGCTTTCCATACAAATATCGTGTGTTCTTTATTTGCTGCCGATTTACTATGGGAACAGATAGAGAAGCTGGTTCCCTATACTGTTATGTTTTATAATCAATTGCTTACTGTGAGAACAGATAGAGGAGGTCGTTCTTTATACGGTTTAGTGGACTTTAGTTATTAGAGAAGGTTCTTTATAAAATGCTAATACCTAGAAAGGATCTACATGGCTGCTCCACCAAACTTCGAGGAAGGACAATCAACTTACAGACCACCAAGATTCAACAACAAATACTATGGTTGGTGGAAAGCAAGAATGCATGAATTCATTATGCGGAGGACTCAAAGTTGTGGGATGTTTGTGATGGACCTTTTGTTCCCATGAAAAGAGTAAAACGATGCTGATAGAAAGGCTATTAAGAAGAATTTCAGGGAAAAGAAGATTCTTGTTTGTGGAATTGGACCAGATTAATACAACCGCATCTCAGCTTTTCAATCTACTAAGGAGATCTAGGAAGCTCGTCAAACTGCCCATAAGGGAACTACTCAGGTTAAGCAGTCCAAAATTGATATGCTTACTACTGAGTATAAGATTTTCAAGATAAAGGAGGATGAGTCTATTCAAGATATGCACACACATTTTACCTACATTATCAATGAGCTTCACTCCTTTGGAGAAGTCATCCCAAGAAACAAGCTGGTCCGGAAAATACTCACTGTTTTACTAGGTTTCAGGAAAAGTAAAATGAATGCTATCACTGAAGCCAAGGATCTACAGAAGCTGATCATTGATGAACTCATTGGGAATCCCAAAACTTATGAGATGAAGAGAAAGAAGGGTCTTGAAAGAAGAAGGCCCAAGAAAGAGAAGAACTTGGTTCTCAAGGATGCCAACAAAGACTCAAGTAGTGATGAATCTAAAATGGAGTATCTCACTCGATGATTCCAAAAGATGATTCAAAAAAATGGTGGGATTCCAAAGAAAGTAAGTTCAAGCAGGAATTTCAAAGAAAATGATTGCTTCCATAAGTGTGGAAAGTATGGACACTTCATTAAAGACCGTCCTCTTCATAAGCATGATCATTACAAAACCAACAATGATAAGGAGGCTAAGAGGAACCAGGTCCCTGACAGAAATTTCAAAAGAAGAGACGATGCTGACAACATGGTGAAGCAAGCCCTGGCTTCCTGTGGAGATTCCTCCAGTGTATCTGAAGGTGAAGATGACCAAAGAGATACTACTATGATGGTTACTGACAATTGATCTTTAGAATATGAGTCAATATTTGCACTCATGGCCAAATCTTATGATTATGAGGACGAGGAGGAAGATGAGGTAAGTTTTCTTGATGTTCAAAGAAATTTAAAAACTTACTCTAAGAAAAAATGATGTCCTTAGCAAACATGCTGATTGATGCCTATCATAGCCTCATTGATGAGAAAAATACTTTAATAGAAGAAATTCATGACATAGAACAAGATAGGGATGATATGGTAATTTCTATGGTAGGCTTGAAGGAAAAAGTGGAAAAAGAAACTAGAGAAAATAACTTGTTGAAAAACCAAACAACAAATGGATGGACAACACTAACGGTAAAGAAGTGGCTAGTGAGGCTCAACTTGAGCTTGAGAGTGAGCTTAAGAAAGTTAAAACAAGTCTTGTTGCTGAGCTTGAAAAGAATAGACAACTTCAGAAGATTTGAAAAGGGTTAAAAATGATCTTGATAAGTCACTTAAATGTACCTGGTCCTCTGATGCAATAGCGTCTATGTACAAGAGTAATGGTGGAAACAAGCAAGGAATCGGGTTCCAAAAGGCTAAAAACCCCTATAATCCCGTAGCAAGTATATAACTGTGGATGATAATTGGTTATGTACTCACTGCGGTCAAACGGGTCAATGTAAAATTAAAATTCAGTCTTTCTAGAAAAACAAAGTTTTTTTTGAAAAGAGGTCCATTGTTGAGGAATCTGGTTCCTCGAAAAGAAAATATGTCTGCCTGCATGGGCAAAAGGAAGTTTGATCCTCCCTTTCTATCATTATAAGTGACCCAAGATGTCTTGGATTCCTAAGTCTAATCAGTGATTTCGTGTGCAAGCTGGAGTAAGAGGTAGCAGTTAAAAAATGGTACATGGATAGCGGCTGCTCTAAGCATATGGCTGGATGAATGGATTATTTCCTCACTCTAGGCTTTCCAAGGAGGGAGTGTGTCCTTTGGAAACGACAAGAAGGGTTATATTCTTGGTGTTGGAAAAATTGGCAAAACACTCTCCCATGCAATTGAAAATGTATGTACCAAGTGAGTGACTTGAAATATAGCTTGTTAAGTGTGTCTCAAATCCGTGATAAGGGAAAATAAAGTGAAATTCTTGTCCAAATCTTGCACTATCACCAATCTAAAAACTAGTGAAGGGGTGTTGATCGCCAAAAGGTTTAAGAACATCTATGTTGCAGACCTTGATTCATTGAATAGTGGTGAACTAACATGCCTAAGTGTCATTGATGATGATGTTGAGTTATGGCACAGACGACTGGGGCAACCGAGTTTTTATTTGTTGAACAAGTTGGTTATGGAGGACCTGGTTCGTTGGCTGAAGCAGTCAACACCACCTGCTACTTAATTAACAAGTGCATGATCAGGTCCCTTCTTGAGAAGGCTCTCTGTGAACTGGTTAATGGGAGAAAACCCAAGATGACTTACCTGGGAGCATTTGGATGCAAAATGCTTTGTTCTCAACAATAGTGGCAAAGGGTCACATAACAAAGAAGATGAAGGTGGAAAATTTACAAATGCTTCTGGTGAAGCTATAGATATTGCAAGTGGAAATATTGATTAGATGGGTCAAGTCAAGTAGAGCGATGAAGAAGATGCAACAGAATCTCCAAAGGCACAGAGGAACCTGGTCCCTCTATCAACTCGACTGAAGCTGAACATAGGATTTCTACTGTTGCATCAGGTACTCCGGATGCAAAACAAAGAAGTAAAAGTCATAATTATATTGATGTCAATGATGTTTCAAATATGGAGGAACCCGGTCCTTCAAATTTTGAAGTTTAAGTACTTCAAGGAGCTGCTGAAAAGATTTGAGATGGAGACTGCTAAGACCATTGATACACCTATTTCCACTACTACTCGTTTAGACATGGACGAACATGGTTCTCATGTCGATGAAACTATGTGTAGGGGTATCACTGGATCTCCTCTCTACTTGACTGTTAGCAAACCTGATATTATTTTTAGTGTTGGGTTGTGTTCTGGGTTCCAATCAAGCCCAAAAGAATCTCACTTGAAGGCTGCCAGAAGAATTTTGAGGTATTCTAAGGGAACATATGACATGGTCCTCTTCTATCCTTCATGAGATAAATTTGACCTGGTTGGATATGCTGATGCTGATCATGTTGGATATCTGGTGGATTGAAAGAGAACATCTGGAATGGCACATTTTATGGGGCCATGCTTGATCTCATAGGGTAAAAAGAAACAAAACCCTTTGACTCTTTCTACTATTGAAGCTGAATATGTGGATGCTGCCTCTTGTTCTGCTCAACTGCTGTAGATCAAGCAACAACTAGAAGATTTGGGTGTGTTTACAAATCGTATGCCATTGTTGTGTGATCATACAAGTGCTCTAAACATTGCAAAGAACCTGGTACAACACAAGGAGACAAAGCACATTGATGTGCGATATTACTTTTTGAGGGACAGTGTTGAAATATGGCTTATTAGTATAAAGGTCTGCAAGACGGAGGATCAAGTAGCAGATATCTTCACCAAAGAACTGAGTAGAGAACACTTTGAAAGAGGTCGTCTAGAGTTGGGGTTGATCAAGCTCAACTAAGAACCTGGTCCCTCGATGATTGGCTATGTAAAGAAGGAAAAGTACAATGCGTGTTTCTCTAGTGGCGTCTAACTCAATTCTATACTGTTACAGGTATATACACATAGCAGTTTCAGGAGAAAACAAGTATGAGCGCCATTGCACTTCTAGGAGTTTTTGCTCAAATTTTCAAAAACCGTTAAGGAAACTAGTTCCTATGAGTCTGGTTAGTAGTCTCTTCAATACTTATATAACTTTTTACTCTGCTGAAGTGTCATGTCACTAATTTATTCCTTCCTCTCTTAATTTTTGAAGTCCAGAATGTTAAACCTTTCTGAACTGACCCGTTGCCCCAAAAAAACCATTTCCTTCTCTCAAACCCAACCAAAACAGATTCTTTTCTTCAAAAAATAAATCAACCTTATCTAAAAAAGAATCCTTCTCTCCTAATATGCCAGAAGTGAACCCAACTCTGTCACCTTCCAAAATTCTAACTCCATCTGAATCGAAACCCAAGAAGTCTTTGGTAGATTTTGAATGGGACTTTAACTGAAAATGAACTGGGTATATCTAATATTCTAGAGAGTGAGGCTGAAATTGTTGCTGGGTTTGTAGAAGCCTTGAAGGAGGGATGAATTGGTGAATGTGCTGGAAAAAGGGGAATTGAATGAGAGTCATGGTCCCTCAAATCCTTCTTAGGATGTTAATTCTGATGATGATCTTTTTCTCTTGAGTTATGTGCTTAAACGAACCTCCAATCAAGTAAAAAGGATTGATGAAAAATAGGCTGATTGATGATAAAGTAGTGTGACCTGCTTATGTGGTAATTGTGGGAGAGATAATGAAGTGGAAAAATCTTCACTTGTGAGAAAGAATTAAAAAGAAATGGAGAAAATAAAGTGGATGAGAAAGATGCAACAGATGATAAGGGTGAATAGATTAAGAAGAAGAAGAGGGAGACATGGCCGCTTAGGGAAAAAAGGGTAGTGTAAGTGAGGAACCTGGTTCTTTACAGAAGCAAAAGGTTGAGTTAACGGGTTTGGAGAGGTAGAAGACTCCGAAGTCTCAAAAAGTGCTGTTAGGCAGAGTGTTGACTCTGATATTGCTGAAAAATGGAGGAACTTCTTGACATTGTTGAGTTCCAAAGTAGAATCACCTCTTTGTTCCTCCAAGTCCCAACGTTTATGAATAAGAAGAAGAAAAAAACTTATATGTTGTATGTGATACTCTGATGCTATATGTGCTTGGGATTGAGTTTGTTCTTAATGAGGAGAATCTTGGAGAGATTTTTGATGATCTGATTGATGGTTCAACCTGCTCAGATAAGTAGAGAACCAGGTCCCCGTGGACCCTTGGAATAATAGAATGCTAAGTTGAAGGGTGAGAATGAAATATTGAGGAAACAGGTAGAGGACCCGAGAAAGCAGATGATCATTGATCAAAGGATTGTGAATGAACGAATGGACTAGCTCATCAAGGCCTTAGCCCCTTACTTTTCTTCCTGCCCAGTGATCCACATCTTTCACTCCTTCCAAATTCCCTCGAATTCCTATCTTCTTTTGATCGCTATGTTTGATGAAATTGGTACTTTAGTTGTTTAAATTGTCATATGATGTATTCTTGAAACTACTGTGCTTTTATTATAGTTACTCTACTATGGGCAATCACTATATTTTGTGTAATGACATTCACTTGTTGTTCTTATTATTATTTATGTTATGTTGCCCAAGTGGCATGAGTTAATGTTGTTAAACTTCTTCTTGGTTGTGCTTCTTATGTTATTCTTTTCAATGATGCCAAAAGGAGAAAGTTACATGAGTGTCAACAGGGAGAGGAACAAAATCGTATTGATATGTTGTGTTGTGCATGAAAGATAAGTGTTGTGCATGAAAGATAGCTCTACTTCGCAATAGAAACGTTGCTGATAACATGTTGATTATAAGTCTGATCCGCAGGGGAACATGTGAGGAATATGTCCCTCAAGGGGAGCATCAATTTTGGGTTTTTCATCATCAAAAAGGGGGAATTGCTCTAAGTTACGATATTTCATGTTTTGATGATTTGCCAAATGTTCTCAAGGAACCAGGTTCGGATCAGATGTGATCAGTACATGTAAGGAATATGATTTTCAGAGGGAATATGGCTGATTGATAGGGGGACAATATGGAGATTTAGTTCTCAGTGGGAATTATCAATTCTAAGTTTGTCATCATCAAAAAGGGAGAAATTGATAATTTATGTGTCTTTTGTTTTGATGATTTGGAAAACTTCATGAGAGAACCAGATAAGGAACCTGATACAATTAGTTCCCTTGCATTCAAAGTAACTATTCAGATGTCTCGTTCAACTCTCAATGAAATCAGTTAAGGGAACAACACAATGTGGATATCTGGTTCTCATGGGGAATATCAACTCTAAGTTTGTCATCATCAAAAAGGGGGAAAGTGATAAATTATGTGTCCTTTTGTTTTGATAATTTGACAAACTTCATGAGAGAACCAGATAAGGCACCTAAAACAATTAGTTCCTTTACGTTCAGAGTAACTAGTCAGATATCTGGTTCAACTCTCAATGAAATCAGTTAAGGGATTAGCAGGGGGAACAATAGAGGGAACAACTAGAGACCAGTTCCTCTGGTCACATTACATGTCAAATCTTTACAGTTGTTAAAGTTGTTGCACTGCACACGCAACAGTGTAGCAGTCACTGTTTGAAGCATGCTGTGTACCAGATATTTGCTTATATCATCCCAATGACATCACATAAACATATTATCAACATGAGGCAAGGGATTTCATCTCTCTAACACTTGCAAATAAAAAGACAATATTCTCTCAAGTGCTAGCCACCACCTATCTCAAGAACAAAGTTGTTGCAACCTCAAGGACTAGATCCAAAGATTGAAGATATCTTAAGTCCTTAGGTTTGTTGAGTTTTTGTTATTTTTTTTCTTCATTTGTAATCCTACACTACTTTCAAGAAGTGTCTTTGTGGGACAGATTTAAACCACTGTTTGGTTTAGTTTCTTGACTAAAAGTTAGTCAAGGTTTTTTGCTTTGCAATAGATTTATTCCAAAGGGATTACAATAGGGTTATTGTAAGGGGTGAGAGATTAAGAATTTAATTCCTAGATTGACTAGAGTTAGTCTATGTTTGTTGCTTTGTAATAGAGTTAATACAAAGGGCTTACAATAGAGTTATTGTAAGGATGAAGGGATTAAGAGTTTAATTCCTAGATTGCAATAAGTTGTAATATGAAATTTGCTCGGCTTAGTGGAGTTGAAATCCTACTAGGGTAAGTCGTGGTTTTTAATCCCTTGAGCAAGGAGTTTTCCACATAAATATTGTGTGTTCTTTATTTACTGCCGATTTACTATGGGAATAGACAGAGAAGCTGGTTCCCTATACTGTTTCGTTTTATAGTCAATTGCTTACTGTGAGAATAGATAGAGGACCTGGTTCTTTATACGGTTTTGTGGACTCTAGTTTCTGTCAATCTTCCCCTTCAGGTTCTTCTTCAGTTTCCGAAAACTCAAAATCAGAGCCAGAAGATTCATTCGCATCAGGTTGGACTGGGAGTCCCCCTCGGACAGTTGACTCCAGCTCACGAGCCTTGGCGATTTCGGCATCAAAATCAATGACACCCGCTTTGGCCTCTTTCAAGGTCTTTCTCCTCATGCTATACATGTAGTATGTTTTTTCAACAATGAGGGAAGGCGCTCTATGCTGAAGCTCTTCTTTAAGATGGTCAAACTCGGTCAAAAGGTTATTCCTCTCAGATCTAATGGCTTGAAAGCTGACATCGAGGTTATGGATAATGGAGTTATAAACTTTATTATGCTCTATGACCCTCTTAACCAATTTTCCTTTACAAAAAGTAAAAACAAGATAAGTTCAGCCTACCTTGATTTTTGGCCTTCCACCCGTATATAAGGGCCATTTCTTTCCATTTCCTAGTCTCAGCCGTAATGACATCCAAAATCTTCTGGACCCACTGGTCCAAGCCTTAACCCTTGATGGTTTCCATCGAGTTGCTGAAATAGTGAAACAAGAAGGATCAATAATCGCATGGGCCAATCTTTAACTAGAAGGAAAGACAGACGATGACCTTACGAGTACGTTTCCATGATTTAGGAAAACATGGAGTCGTGGCCGGGATAATGTCCCTGGTGAAAACTACAACGAACCGCTCCATCTATCCATGGTCGTTATCATCGTCCATGCTGGTTAGCAAATCATGGTGACCACGTTTGCTGAAATTTATCATTCCCCCACGAAAAATCTTGGGGGAATAAAGGTTCATCAGTCGAGCCAGTGATAGATCTTCTCTCGTCTCCTGGCATAGACGCCGAAGACAAGAAACCATTCGCCATACAAAAAGGCTCAGTTGTGCCAAGAAGACTTGTTAACGGAAGAAAAACTCCAAGATAATGGATTCAAGCCCCCCATCTCAATGAGAACGGGCCCAAAGTGAAGGAGTACGTGTAAACATACGTAAAACCCTTCTTGGAGAAGGTTACCCGCTACGCTAGGTCAGGGGTAATGATGTTCAAATCTCGACAACCACAGTCTTCCTTCACAACAGAGATGCTAGAAGGACGGATGGAAGAATACACACCAACAACCCATGTGTGGGGGTTAGAAGAAGGGTACTTCTCTTCGAAGTCCTTAGTTGTAGTAAGCTTTCTAGGGATAATGGTGCTCACCGTAGGAGGAGCATCATCATCAGTACTTTCTTTGTTCTTTGAAGAACTAGAGTTCTTGGAAGAATAAGCCATTATTAGCAAAGAAAATAAGGCTCTCTCTGAAGAAGAAGAAGAAGGCTGAAAGTAAGAGTGAGTTAAGTAAAGAGAGTTTAGAATATTATAAAGTGTAATGGAGGAAGATTGATGCGTATAAGTAATTAAATATGCGGCTAAAATCGTGGCCATGATTACCTTGAGAACCGACGAAAGTGTTGTTGATTCATGGGATGACGCGTGTTCGGGGCATTAAATACGGAGAGACGTGCGTCTAATCAACTATCATAATCTTTTCACAGGGGGCCAGAGAATTCCCCGCCAAGAAAGGTATCCGTATCTTCACCAACTTCCTAGTAGCACAAAGATGTGTCACCGGAAAGGGGGGACTATATGTATAGAGTAAAATATGTTCATATTAAATGCTCGTATAGTAAAGTGACACGTTGAGCCGAAAGCAGATGGAAAGCGAAGCAAATGGCAGTCTAGTCCGAGGACAACAATCTCGTTTGTTCCTGAAGAAAGTGTTGCTCATAAAGACCAAATAAATTCCTGCCACCCGGTAATATTTAATGGAGGATATTCTATAGCATTAAGTACATACCCCGTTGAAAAGAATATGACATTCATGGTATGACGTTACCCATTCTTCAATAGCCCCCATAATTGTCATTTAAGAGGGTCTTGATCCTAGAACCTTGTTCCCTAGGTGCAACTATAAATAGTGAGCTTAACAACCATTGTAAGGGATGAATTTTCTGACAAGCTTACGTTATATACTGTTCAAGGCTCAATAATATTTATCTTCTTGCTTATTAATATTGTTACTGCTGCCTCCGGAAGTTCTGCTCCTCGAACCATGATTTCTACTGTCTTATCTCAATTTCAACGCTAAGTCTTACATTATTGTTTAATTTATTTATCATTTTGGGATCAAATCGATTCACTGATCTATAAACCACATATAAATTCAACTGTACTATTTGACGGGTAAACAAACATAACAATAATATATAGTTTGAAATTGTTGCGTGCTATTTTGTCTCAAATTTGATTAGAACATATCTTATTTGGAACCATAAAACACTAATGATTTTAAAGTCCTAGGTAGTAGGTAGCATTTAATTCGCATATAGTTTAAATAAGGAAAAATTTAATGATTAAAATTATAATTAATTTTGAAATTCTAAATATTAAGAAAATAAATAAATGACTATTTCATCTAGTGTGATCTCTATTTTAAAAGGATAAAAAATGCGAACGACATTTCGTTAAAAGTTTTCATGCTTTTAATATAGTGTAGATATAACCGACAACTTCCAAGTTCCCAAGCAAGGTAATACACAGATATAACCGACAACTTCCAAGTTCCCAAGCAAGGTAATACACGCCAGAAAAAGAGAAATATTGTTATACACTTTAAGCAAATTATGTGATTAAATCAGGATATATATATATACATTTTTCATAGACATAATTTGAGGTAGAAAATATGTAGTAATAATTAATCAGCATGCTGGCGGGTTATTTTTCCCATTCAATATTGTTTTGGCATTTTGACAAGTTGCAGGCAAAAGAGGTCCAATAGAACCAAGTGGAGCTAGATCAATGTCAACCAATTCAACTCCTTCACAGGGAAGTGCTTCACTGCAATTGAGTGCCACTGGTATTTTTGAATTTGTTGTTCCCCTTATGTTCTTGAAGTGAATATCCACCAGTTTCACTCTAGATGGCTATACCAAAATTAAAATAAAAAATTTGTGTTAGTAACATTTATTTAAAAAATACATATATATTTACTCATATTCATGTGAATATCAAGTTCCAAAGGCGGAATCGGGATCGCACAAATCTAATGAATTTCTATTTTTTTTTAAAATAAAGGGGCCAACAGGCCGTCACTGCCGCAATTTATCATATAGGCTCGACTACTTTGGCTGACCTTAGACGAGCACCCCTTCCAAAGTACAATGGAGGTCACCAGCCTAGGCTGTGGGAAGCTTTTTGACCGCCTATTGACCCCATCCAAGTATGTAATTGATTTCTTAATATAAATATAAGGTTAGGACCAAAATTATTGAACTTATCCGAACTCGTAAACTACACTTTAACTATTGTACAACAATATACAGTAATATACTTTTCAAGAGACACTAGTCCAATAACTAAGAGGTCACAATTCGAGCTGTATTACTTCCTCCATCCCAAATTAACAGTCACTTAAGCTCAGAAAATTTAAAATAATTTATTACTTTAGGATTTTAAGATTAAATTTGTCAATTGTTTCCAACAATACCCTTAATATCAACGAAGTAGTATTCTTTTTTTATTAATATTGTTCAATTCTCAAAAAACATTTAGTAGATATAATTAATAAATTATACATTATATTTATTTTACTTAATTGACGTAAATTTAAAATGGGATGGATGGAGTAATGTTTAGATGCTGGTAACCTCCTCATCAATGTTGTATCACACAAGCAGAGGCAGACCCAAAATTTTATGTGACGGGGCACATTATTCTGCTCAACCAATGATCCCTAAATGATTTTAGTGTTCAGGGTGTCAATTGCTTTAAATTAAATATTTTCAAGGTATTTACGTGTACATATACCGAATTTCAACCGAAGTTTACGGGGTCCGATAACCCCTCGCCCATACATATGGGTCCGCCTCTGCACACGAGAGAAGAAGTACTTATGATATAGTATAATTACCTCATTGCCGTTCTTGGAATGATAGTGTTGATCAATAACTATGGGATTTTTAACATTATCCAGGATTATATCTTCATAAACAACACCAGAAACTTGTAGTGAAGGTGAGCCCATATAAGTCTTGATTCTTGCACCATTTGTTGTACCACGGAATGTACAGTTTCTTACTGTAACTCCTTTTACGTCTGTTTCATCTAATCTTTTCCCAAGGCTGCCGATACTGCACAAAAAATATTTAAAATAATGATTTCATCATAAGTATTTTAAACGTCTAAATTCATGATATTAAGACCATAGTAAAAGAAATGCATAAGCTAGTTTTTTTTTGTTTTCTTTTATTTGGTGTCCAGTATCTTTACTGGGACCCGACTTAGTCGGATTCACGTTGGAAAATTCTAAATTGGAAGGGGGAGGAGAGTAAGATGCTATCTACCAAAGACAAGCCCCACTAATATGGATTCGTGAGAAAAGTCTCATATTGAGGGGTAAATCCGTTTATACCAAAGGTGGCTCAATTCCAAGGGTTCGAACCCGAAATCTTTTGGTTAAATGGATGCATATTTATCTTTTTTTAAAAACGGAAGTACTTACTACTCTACCACAACATTGGGGGTAAAGGATCACAACTTGGATTGTATCACAAGTTCGAGCCTATGAAAAAAAGTAGTGAATAATCTTAAAACTGAAACTAACCTTATTCCATGTCCCGGGCCACAATTTATGTTTGAGATATAAACATTAGAATTGCCATCTCCAATACTGATACAATCGTCACCTGTTTTAGTAGCGGAGTCAGGAATTTCAATGAAGGTATTCAAGATTTAATTTATATGTATAAAAAGTAATATAACGTTAGACTCATATATATACAGTATAATTGAACACCCTTCAATGTACGTGGCTACGACGACTGACCTGTTCCAATGGTGCTATCGGTGACATTGACATTAATTGTGTCACTAATATGAAGACCATCAGTGTTTGGACTATCTCCTGGAGCTGTAATTTTGATATTTGAAACTGAGATATCACTGCTATCGGTGATTTTCAAGTGGACACCTTTGGAATCCACAAAATTGAGGTTCTTGATCGAAGAACTTCGCACTGTCTGAAATACAAGAGACTACAAAACCAAAACAAACCACAAATCAACCTAGTGGTCAAAAGGTAAAATTCTAAATCGGGGTTAATTTTACATATGGTCATCTAGTTATCAGTTTGTTGAACAAAAGTATAAAAATTAAATATTTAATAGAAATATAATTCTACTTCTCCTATATATCATAAAAGATTAAAAAATAAAGAACTCATTTTGTCGTCCTATTGAAGAAAAAACTCCAAGTGTCACAGGGTGAAAGAAATCAGATTCCATTAGGTTTTGATTTTAAAGTGGTGTTACGTGAATATTACGTCATGTGAGTTTCTGGCGTTAATTATATGTCATCCAGCTAAAACCTTATTGGTTCAACAAATTTGAATTTGTATCGCATAAGGTTTAATTGATTTGAAATATAACTTTACTATAATAAATTGAAAGTTTAAATGATCATCCGTAAAATTACGTCCCGGGTTAAACATTTCCACTCACAGAGGGGAGAGGAGGGGTACTTCCAGATTTATCAGCAAATTGCCAACTCGATTTTCCTTGTCCATTGAGAGTTCCTCCACCAGTAATAACAATGCCATCTACATGTTCGATAGAAATCCAAGCTGATCGTGTGTACAAACTCATGTCAGGATTTGACAACAAAGTTCCTTGAATTTCAATAGTAATTGGCCTAGGACTTGTGCATGGTCCTTGAAATATAGTTTCTCCTGTAGTGTATGTTCCTGGAGGAACAACAACTTTGGCTGGTCCTGGTGATTGGCAAGCTGATCTCCATGCCATCATGAGTCCCTGCACGCAGTGGCGAAGCCAGAAATTTCATTAACGGATGTCAAAATATAAGGAAATAAAAACACGAAAAAGTTAAGGAAATTGAACGTGTAACATATATACATAGAAACAGAGGCGATCTAAGTTTTGAAGTTTGTGAGTTTTAAAAACCCCATCGAACCCAGAATTCATTTATGCTACCGGATTCGCATGTAACTATGCAAATATATATTTAGTGAATTTTTTAACACATTTAGAGTTCGGGCCAAAGCTATTGGGTTCTGCCAAACTCGTATCATATATTCATGCATAGAAATACTTTTGATGTAACTACACAATGTAATTTTTCGATGAAAATTTTTCAATAGACAATCCGTTTACTAAGGTGGCTCCGACACTGCCCGCAGATGCAATAGTTCTAGCCTTATAAATCATCTATTTGTCTCTAAAATCATCAATCCAAATAAGCAGTTATCTAATAAAATGTTTCAGCTTAGCATATAAGTCCTAGGGATTTATAAAAATGGAATTTGATTATATGGCTCTATGGGGGTTTAATTTAATCATCTAATTCTTCAGAAAAATATGATGTACAAATAGGGTAAACATAAATTTTCTGAATATATTTAAATTATTAGATATTATTGACATAAGAAAAGCTTCTAATATAATGACAAAGGTGACTCAAACGTTATTCTATGTTGCAGGTTCAAATTCCGGCACAACATTCTTGAGTATTTTTTGAATCCCCTCGTTGAAAATCCTAATTTCGCTACCGGGACCCGGCCTTCGCAGAAACAGGCGGGACGCAAGATTGCTCTCCTTCTGAATTCTATATACTTAAATATGTATTAAAACTCCATGGAAGAATATATAACTAATGAAACACGAAAAAACTGAAATCTTATATTGAAATACAATGTATGAATGATATGAACCGTCTAAACACGAAAGTTTTGAATAACAAGGTAAAATAAAGTTATATACATTCTCATCGTGAAAAGGGGTCATTCATTCATGATAATATGAGAAATTTTAAACCATATGTACTTATTATTGTTATTTGATTCCATAACTTACCCTAGTACTATCTGCAGGGGTATTTGGTCTAGCTCCAAACCTTGTAACATCAAAAACTGTCTCGACAAGGCCACGACGTGAACCAAAAGCTGCACATTCAGCAACTTTTGACAAAATGGCTATACCCAAAAGTAAAACCAATAATTCTTTTGGAATAGCCATTGTGGTGGCCTCAAAGGAAAATGAAAAAGTATTTTAGAAAAGTGGGCAAATTAAATAAGGAAAAAAAAATGCCCTGTGAATGGTAATAACCATCCCTATATGCCATTTATACCAATTCCCTTTTACCATTCAAAAATTATTGGCTCCTATTCGTTTGTTTTTTCCTCAATTGTAGGAAACTTCATAGTGAGAGATCGTTATGTGCTTTCATCCGTTTAGTCAATGGATTTTTTGATGATTCATTTAAGTGGGAATTTTACAGAGTATACAAAGAATTAAAGTTAAGAAATTCACCATAAATAAAGAACAGAAAATAATTCGTGTGGCGTTTAGAGTTAGGTCCTTTTGTAAAATAGTTTTTTCCCCCCAGAATTACACTGTCTCTAGGAGTTCTTTACATGATATATCTCAATTAATGATATAATATTTGGTTCCAGATAAATTACATAGTGTAATAATTATATCAAGATGCATTCCCTCCATTTTAAACTCACCGCAATTAAAGGGATAATATCCCTCAAATTAGGTTTTTTCAACTTAATCCACCCCCGCCGCCCAACCAAAATTTGAAACTCTAACTGAAAGTAAAGGGAATATTTCCCTTAAATAAAGCTTTTGATATATGTCAAAATTCATTCAACCCCCCCAATTCCTCATTTTACTGCTTCAACATTTAGCAGTCAATAACACACCACAGATTAGCATCAATTAATTTATAACCTCTGTTATATTGCAATGTATTTGAACCCTTATTCTCGTCAATAATAATAATAAGTAATTAGTGTCTTACTTGTTGGTTCCTTGCTCGGATTTGTGATCGGAATCACTCTCTTTAGTCTCCCTCTACCCATGTCTTTGCATGGATGGATTTCAGCTAGGTCGCTTTCAATTGACAATGGCGATCAAAGCCAAACTCTGATGACAACATTGAAGAGTCCAAATGCTGAGAGAACTGATAAGGAGAATCAGAGGAAGGTGACATAGCAACTAGGTACAATTAAGCCAATTACGGAGCAGGAAGTTCAAATTCATAGACAATTGGATGAGGAGCTGCGAAAAACAAAAAGGAATGAGTGAACTTATTCGTTGGAAACAATTTAGCGGCTAGAGGTATTATTAACCTCAAATTTGTTGCTCTTATGGTAAAAAATAGAGAAAAAGTAGTTGAATTAGATAATGCTGAGGTAGATCGAGAAACAACGAAATGGAAACATGCAATTGTGCTGTATGTTGTTGGTGATTCTCCTTCAATAGGTACTTTAGATCGTTTCATATTTTGTTAGCAAGCCAAAAATTTACTTTCATAATGACGAATATTTTGTGGTTAAATCCGATAGTGTGGAAGATAGGGATGTTGTGTTGATATCAGGGCCACATACTATAAGGAACAAACCTATAATTGTCAAAGCATGGTCACCTAATTTTGATTTTGATACAGAGGTATTACAGACAACTCCTATACAGGTTAAGCTGCCAAATTTGCCATTAAACTACTGGACTATGGATTCACTTAGTATGATTGGGAGTGGATTAGGAATCCCAATATATGCAGATGAATGCACGACTAAAGTAGAAAGGATTTCTTATGCAAGGCTGCTAGTAGAGATGAATGTTACAAAGGACATGCCTAGAGTCATAAAAGTTATGGATCCGATGGGTAAAGTTTTTGAGCAACATGTTGCATACGATTGGATACCTGAATACTGCCACACTTGTATCCAAGTTGGCCATGTTTGCAGGCCAGCACAGATCATATCTGAAACCAAACAGCAGCAGCAAAAACCAAGGATGTAATGGAGAAGAAGAACAGACCCAGAGAAGGTGGAAACAACTGCAAAGGAACAGTCTAATAGCATGATACAGAACATAAGGTCACATTGTGAGGATGATAAAACAACATAATGGGAGCAAGAAAAAAGAAAATCTGCAGCAAAAGGTGGACAGTCCAAAATAAGAGAAACAACAGACATTAATGTAGTGAATGAATTTAGTCCATTAATTACTGCAATAACTGGTGAATCAGTGGACAATTCTATTAAGGAGAAGGGACAATGCAATTACCAAGGTGATACCGGGGACCCAAAACTCAAGCAACCAACTAAATGAAAATTATAGCATGGAATGTGAGGGGTGTAAATAAAGTATATAAGCAAAAAAAAGTAAAGAAGTTTATTACAAATAATGATGTAAGATTGATAGCAATACTGGAGAATAGAGTCAAGGTGGAGAATGCAAGTAGAGTGATCAACAAGATTACAACAAACTGGAGATGGTGTGCAAACTACTCACATAGTAATAATGGGAGAATATGGATTACTTGGGATCCAAATAGAGTAGAATTTGAAACAATGGTATGAGTGCTCAAGCCATCCATGGCATTGTTAGTATTCTTCAGTTGCAAATAAAACTTACTATATCAGCAGTGTATGGAATGCATACTGTTGAAACAAGGAAGGACCTATGGGAGGAACTGAGAAGTGTCAACAACTCTGTTCAAGGACCATGACTAGCTATTGGAGATTTTAATGCAATAAATGACATGGATGATAGGCAATTTGGTAATCTAGTTCATGAAAATGAGATCAGAGATTTTAATGATTTCTTATAGTCAAGTGTCATGGTTGAATTACTTACAGTGGGTAGAAGATATACATGGTCAAATGGGCAAATCTGTAGCAGGATAGACAGGGCTCTAGTAAATGCTGACTGGTTGTTAACAATTGCTGTTACAGAGGTGGTGATATTAAATCATGGGATTTCTAATCATACACCACTAAGTATTCAACTCAAGGAAGTTGTGAAGTGGAGTCCAAAGACTTTCAGGTTTCTAAACTATTTAGCGGAGCACAAAGATTTCCTAAGTCTGGTGGCTAATGTATGGTGCATGCCAACTGGTAAAAACCACATGGAGGATATATGGTGGAAGCTCAAAGTGTTGATGACAGATTTTAAGCAGTTAAACCAAAGAGAATTCAGGAATGTAGAGGAGAAAATTGGGCTATCGACAGAAGCTACATGATATTCAAACACAGATGGGAAGCCACAATCACCCAAATGTACTGTTTGCAGAAGAAAAAGAATTGAAGCTAGAATTAGAGAAATGGAGCCTTGTGGAAGAGAGTATAGTAAAACAGAAATCAAGAACTAAATGGTTGGAATTAGGAGATGCCAACACTGCCTATTTTTTTGCTAGTCTAAAGAATAGGCAAGCTCTAAACAGGATCAAGAGTCTTGTTAATACCACAGGTGATATCCTCCAACAACCAGAAGACATAGTAGAGGAGGTGACCAGTTATTATAGAAATCTATTAGGCAGTGTTGCTGATAAACTACCAGCAATAAATTCTGAAATCATGAAGTGTGGGAATGGACTAACAAGACAACAACAATTGCAATTGATAGCACATGTTACTTATGAAGAAGTATATCAAGCCCTTATGAGCATAGATGATCACAAAGCTCCTGATTGTGATGGTTTCAATGTTATTTTCTTCAAAAAGGCTTGGTATGTGATTGGAAGAGATGTTACAGCTGTTGTGATTCAATTCTTCACGGATGGAATATACATAAAGCTATTAACTACACTACAATAACACTGATTCCAAAAGTCAAGAATCCATCAAAGATATCTGGATTTAGACCTA
Organism: Nicotiana paniculata; assembly: GCA_005239505.1. NCBI lineage: Eukaryota > Viridiplantae > Streptophyta > Magnoliopsida > Solanales > Solanaceae > Nicotiana > Nicotiana paniculata. Next base: position 1,137 of record ML341594.1, on the reverse strand, counting down.
TAGATTGTTGTACTATGTTGTATAAATTGATCTCTAAAATTCTCATTAAATGAATGCAGGGTGTTATGGACAGTCCAGTGGATAAAAACCAATCTGCTTTTGTCCCAGGAAGGCTAATCACTGACAACATCATATTGAGCCATGAACTCATGAAGGGGTACGGAAGAAAAGGCATCACTCCTAGATGTATGTTGAAAATTGACATGAGTAAACCTATGACTCAGTGGAATGGCCATACATTGAGAAAATTCTCAATTGTCTCCAGTTCCCAGCTAAATTTGTCAAATGGATCATGTGTTGCATTAAAACTGTCTCATACTCAATCCTACTCAATGGTGAGCCAGTGGTTCCATTTCCAGCAAGAAAAAAGATTGAGACAAAGGGATCCACTATCCCCTTTTTTATTTGTGCTAGTTATGGAATATTTCAGTCGTAGTTTAAAGGGGCTCAGTGAGGAACCAAACTTCAAATTCCATCGAAGGTATAAGAAACTGCAAATTGTACAACTTGGGTTTGCTAATGATCTTCTACTATTTTGCAAAGGAGAGTTGAAATCAGTCAACCTACTGGTCCAATACTTTCAGCATTTCTCACAAGTGTCAGGTTTGGTTGCTAATGTTGATAAAAGCTCAGTGTATTTTGGAGGGGTGCAGCAGGAAGTTCAACATAGTATTCTCCATGCTATCCAATTCAAAAAGGGATTAGAATCCCCCCCCCCCCAAGTACAAAAAGGTTATCAATTGTGTAATGTAAACCTCTACTTGATAAAATGCTGGCCAGGATCAAATCATGGACTAAACAATATCTATCATATACAAGCAGATTACAGCTTGTGAAATTTGTGCTTTTCTCTATTCAAATATTCTGGTCGCAAGTGTTTATCCTACCCAAAAAGGTGGCTCAACTGGTGGAATCAACATGCAGAAACTTTTTATGGACAGGTGGAAATGAGCTTACAAAAAAAGCACTTATTGCGTGGGATATATTATGTGTACCTAGAACTGCAAGAGGCTTGAATATCCTAGACATATATGTATGGAATTTTACAACTATTGGAAAACTTTTATGGAATATATGCAGGAAAAAAAATTGCTTATAGGTTAAATGGATTTATTCTTGTTATCGCCTCTGTGTTAA